>JAREIS010001197.1:0-28230 GCA_030060385.1 Muscicapa striata striata
GGGATCGGGACTCAGGGCGGTGCCTGGGGTCGGTGCCACTTTTCTTTTGCCTACAACTCCATCATGCCCCACAGCCCAATTTAGCCCCATTGGAGCTGGGACTACAACACCCATCATGCCCTGTGCCCACAGAACCCCTGGTATCCCCTTCCACATGTCCCATAAGTGTCCCCCAGACCCTCCAGGATTCATAAGTGCCCCCTCAGGCCCATTTGGGACCACCTCAAAAGCTCCACAAATCCTCTGAATACTCCAACCTCATGGATGCCCGTTACAGTCACTTCTGGGAATTCATCTCCTCTCATCCCCGCAGCTTCAGAGTCCTCATAACACATTTCTGCTCCTAAAACTCCTGCCATGCCCACGCCTAAGAACCAGTTAGAGCTCCCCAAGCCTCCCAAGTGCTCCCGAACCATATAGTTCCCCTGAGGACCTCTAGTCACAGCTCTGATGCAAAGTGCCCCCCAGTGCTTTCCCGGACCCCAAAACACCCGATTCGAGCCACTTCCGGGACTACAGCTCCCATCATGCTCCACTGTTCCTGTAGAGCGCCATTCCAGCCTTGACTTCATGTCCCATCATGCACTCGCCACACCGAGAGACATTGCAGCTGTGCGAGAACTCCTGTGATGCTCTGGGTTCCATTAAACCGTATTATTCCTGCACCTACAACTCCCATCATTTCCGGCCCCAGAGAGCCCTAGAGCCCCCAAGTGCCGCCTGGACCCCAAAGGGCCCCAGATTCCCTTCCTGACCTCCAGGTGCCCCTGAATTCCAGTGCCACTTTGATGCCAATTTTCTCTCAGGATCCTAAGTACTACTTCAGTACCCTCTCAATGCCCCTAAGTGTCCTTCTGACCCTCAGCTTCCTTCCAAATTCCATCCCCAGAACCAAAACAGCCCCAAATGTGCCCCAGAAATGTCTCTATGTACCTCAAAGTGGCCACTTTTACCATGTGGGAAAAAATTTTTAGAAAGAATACAAAAGGACTAATAAAAAGACTAATTAGCATAAAGAGGAAGAAATCAATAGCCAATAGTGGTCAAGTAATTAATGAAGCAATGACCAAAAACTTTTTTGGTTGCTAAAAATGTATAGAGTTTTTAATATGAATATTAAAATGGTAGTAAAATTAATAATATTATAAATATTAAAAAATCCATATATAACTTTAAAAAAAACTATTTTAATTGTAAAGAAACTCCAGTAATTTTCATTAGTTTTTTAGGATCACTCCAAAAAGGTGGGTAATGTCAGACATGGTGAGATTGGGGTTGAAGAGCAGGTTGTCCAAAAAGGGCCAGCCTTCAAGGGCTCATTCTTCCCTGTGCCCAGACCACTTAAAGAGACATTCAGCATCAACATCACCTGGGGAATGCTTCTATCAGCCCTTCTCTTAACTGGAAATTTAAAAAAAACGCCCTTGAATAAAAGAAGTCATGAGGTGAACTTTGAAATCTTCTTCCTTAAAACAACTCCAAACTGACTCCAGTGAGGTGCACAAGCCCTGGAGTCCTGAAGACAACTGAAAGAAGACAAGGACCTCCTGAGAGCTTTCTGTATTTTACTGATCCCCAGGGGTGATTCGGCCTAGTCCGGACAGTGCATGAAGGCAAGGTAGAAGCTGACTCCAAGTCCTGGAGCAAACTCCCAGCTCTTGGAGACACTGGGCCACTGCAAGGCCAGGACTGCAAAGGCTCCCATGGGACCTGGAGCAGATCCTTGAGGCAGGATTGCAGGAGCAAGGCGTGAGCAGGGAACTTGCAGTGCTGAGCAAAGGCCTGGGCTGGTTGGAGGCCAGGCCGAAAGGCCAGGGCTGAGCCCCAGGCTGGCCGCGGGCCTGTCCTGGCAGGTGGCTGGGGCTGTTCCTAGGGGCAGTGGGATGCAGGCAGCCAGACAAATGCCATCACCTGCGAAGCCCTGCCAGCTGCTCAGGAGGGCCGAGGCAGAAGTATTCGTCGGGCCGCAGAAGTTCCTTCTGGGGGCCTGCAGAAGGCCTGGCCCAGGCCGCCAGCCCTGCGCCTTGGCCATCTCTCCGCCGCTGCGCCCTTGGCCCTCTCTCCTCAGGCTGGCCGCTGCGCTGCTCCTCTGCCCTGGTCCCGGCTGCCACGCCCATCTCGCTGTCCCCTCAGCATGGTCTCTGCCCAGCGCTGCGGCCCTCCTGGCCCTGACCAGCTGCTGGCCC
This sequence comes from Muscicapa striata striata, assembly GCA_030060385.1. Classification (NCBI taxonomy): domain Eukaryota; kingdom Metazoa; phylum Chordata; class Aves; order Passeriformes; family Muscicapidae; genus Muscicapa; species Muscicapa striata. Next base: position 2,187 of record JAREIS010001197.1, read on the forward strand.
GCCTCACGCGGGCATCGGCCCAGCCATCATCCTCCGGGACCGGCCATCAACATTCTGCCCTAGGGAACCTTTCGTTGCCTCCTGCAGGCTTTCTCTTCCACTCCTTGGAAGCTGTTCCTCTTTCACCAGGAGCTGTTCTGTGTCAGAGGCTGTGGGTAGTGACCATGAAGTGCTGGGTTTAAATGTGAAAAATATGGCTTTAAAATTCCCTGGAAGAGAGAGACTTTGCCTTAGATCAGATTGGAAAGGCGACTAGCCTTTATAAGGAGAGTTCGGAAAGATAAACACCTTTGGAAGGGCAGGCAACTCAGGAAATGTTCCAAGAATGTCTCTAAGTCATGTAGAAAGAAATTAGAGGCAAAATCTCACTAGGGACCTGGCCACTTCTATGAAGGATAATAGAAGTTATTTTCAATACATTAATGGCAAAAGGAGGAATAAGAAAAACATCCTATCCTTATTGCAGGGTATAGTTACCAAAGATTAGGAAAAGTTGAGGTACTTAACCCCTTTGTTGTTTCGGTTTTCATCAATAAGACAGGTTGTCATGATGACACATGTTCTCCTAAACTGGTAGATGGGGACAGGGAGAAGAACAGACCCCCTGAAATCCAGAAGGAAGCAGCTGGGGACATGCTGAGCCACTCAGATGCTCACAGGCGTCTCTGGGACCAGATGGATCCATCCTAGGGGGATGAGGGAGCTGCTGGATGAGCTTCCCAAGCTGCTCTCCATCATTTCTCATCAGTCCTGGCTCACCAGGGAGGTCCCAGAGGACTGGAGGTGCCAATGTGAACCCATCCCCAAGAAGGGCTGGAAGGAGGATCTGGGGAACTCCAGGCCTGTCAGCCTGACTTGAGTGCCCAGCAAGGTGATGGAACAGATCCCGGTGAGTGCCATCACAGGGCACCTACAGGATGGGTGAGGGATCAGAGCCAGCCAATGTGGATTTCAATATCTGCATTGATGATCTGGATGAGTCCACCATCAGCAAATTTCCAGATGACACCAAGCTGGATGTGAGTGTGGATCTGATGGAGGGTAGGAGAGCTCTGCAGAGGGACCTGGACAGGCTGGATCCAGGGCCCCAATCCAACAAGGTGAGGTTTAACAAGACCAAGATCTGGGTCCTGCACTTTGGCCACAACAACCCCTGCAGTGCTACAGGCCAGGGACGAAGCTGCAGGACAGTGGCCAGGCAGAAAGAGACCTGGGGCCACTGATGGATTGCAGGCTGGACATGAGCCAGCAGGTGTGCCCAGGTGGCAGAGAAGTTGTTAATGGCTCTAGCCTAGGTCAGGAGTGGTGCGGCTCAGCAGGACCAGGGGGCAAAGTGCTTGACACTGGTGAGGCAGCACCTCGAGTGCTTTGTCCAGTTTGGCCCCCAATTAGGGAAGGACATGGAGGCTGGAGCATGACCAGAGAAGGGGCAACAAGGGTGGGAGGGGTCTGGAACACAAGTCCCTGTGAAGAGTGGGCTGAGGTGGAGCTGGAGCTGTTTATCCTGGAGAAAAGTAGACTCAGAGGTGACCTTTATCACTCTCTACAAATTCCTGAAAGGTGTTTGTGGTCAGGTGGAGGTTGGTCTCTTTCACCAGGCAACAACTGACAGAGTGAGAGAGCTCAGTCATTAGCTGTGCCAAGGAAAATATAGGCTGGATATTGGGAAAAAGTTTTTTACAGACAGGATGATAAATACTGGAATAATCACCCTAGAGAGTTGGTGAAGACACCATCCCTGGATGTCTAAAAAGAGACTGGATATGGCACTTGGTGACATATGAAAGTGTTAGGCAGGGGTTGGACTTGATGATCTTGATCTTCCAAAGTGATTCACTGTGATTCTGTTGATTGTCTGAATCTTTTAATTGTCCTGTCCTTTCCCTGGGTCTCTGTTGCAGATGGAAGCTGCTGGTACCATTCTCTCATCTTTAACTCCTAATTTGAATGAACAGATGTTCCCAGGTGTGTTAAGCAGATGTTGCTAATGTTTATGGGAATTTTTTTATTCATGTGTGGAAGGACAGGGAATGGCTGGAAGATCTCGGGCTGTAGCAGGCAGTTAGAAACCCATCCCCTCTCTCCCTGTCTGACCTCTGCTCTAAAATGGACCACCCACCCGGACGAGCTGGAAAATGACCACAGACCACCTAATCTATATAAACCCTTGTAACCTTTCCAATAAATGCCATTTTGCTGTCCACCCATTGGTGCCCTGGAGCTGAGTGGCCTGAGTGGCCCTGAGTTTGGGCTGCCCCGTGCTGGGTAGTTGAACCAGGTCGCCTGCAACAAGTGGTGCGAAACCCGGATATTGCCCCGGGTTCGGGATTCACCTGGATGAGACTCCAGCGCTGCACAGCTGGCCTAGTGGAGCGGAGGAGATGTCTCGACCCGCCTTGAGACCATGGAGGCTGTTGCGAAGGTCGTAAGTGAAGTCCACAGTCAGTGGAATATTGATTGCAAGCTTAAAGACTTTATCCTTGCTATGCAGAGGCTGATGAAACTGGCGCAATAGACAGTCCGGTGGATGTTTTACATCCAGGGATATAGGATAGATATTACACAGAAGTTCTGGCCAGGAAACCATGTCCTCGGGCTCCAGGAAAAACGTTAAGCGTGGGGCAGAAGTAATCAGGCTCTTCAGAAGGCGCGAGACAGAACAGGATGCCTGGAGAGCCGCGGACTTGTCTGTTAGCGCGACAGCTGGGAATTGGGGCCGCGACCCAAACCGGGAGGGTCTGAACCGCGCGGGCGCGAGACCGGGCTCAGGATCCCACGACCCCTGGACGGACTCACCGCCGTCGGAGGGAGATCGCGCAGGGGTTTTGGCAGGGGCTGACAGAGAGGCGCGGGCGCTGCTATAATATCAGAATCCGTGCAGCCGATGTTAGGCACCCGCCATATGAATTTGAAAATTGGCGAGCCACGTGGTGAAGGGCAGAGCAAGGGCATAGAGGCGGAGGCGGGGGCGCTCGGCTCGCTGAGCGGGCATGCGCGGGTGAGCGGGGAGTAGGCGTCCCGGAGCGGAGCTAAACTCATCAGAGAGCTCATTTACATCGAGCCCTTACAAGGCAAAAGCCTACCCAGCAGGAGGCGGGAAGAGCCCAGGAGGAAAAGCCGACCCCTGCAAGACGAGCCGGGCGAAAGTTCCGAGGACGGAGGCGGGCCGGGCGGGCCGGCCCCGGCACGGAGCGCGTCCCAAGCCCGGTGGCGGCGGCAGCAGCAGCAGCGGAGGAGGAAAACGCGCCCTGCCTCGCTGCGTTCTTTTCCTCTACCCCAGCCATGGGCGGCACCGCAGCTGCGGCCTGGCTGTGGGACCCTGGCACCCTGCGGCGGGGCCGCGCTGCCCGTCCAGTAAAAGGAGGGCAGGAAGGAGATGCAGCCAACCGTCGCTCTAGCCACAAAACACAAATGCAGGAATCTACCTTCTCCTATCCGATTTCCTTGCCAAACCAACTCTTCCGATCCATTTTTAACGTATTAAATGCTACCTTTATATCGCTAAACCAATCCGAACCTCACAGAATCATGCTGGTTATGCTATGATGCACAACCCCTTTTACGAAGGTGTAGCCGTGATCTCCCATTCATCTTTTCAAAGTCAGACAATCCACGCCAATGCAGATGGGACACCCCAGGAGTGGCATTACCTAAGTCAGGTTACGGGCCAAGGCAAATGCTTTGGCAATGCAACCTTAAAGCAGATGGCGCGTCTGCAGAGAATTCGTCAAACTAAAAGGGGAAGTTCCAGGGTGATCCCAGCTGCATCGGGAATGTGGGTGTGTCAACAATCCGGGGTAAGCCCAGTGTATCCCTTGACAAATTTGATCATTCTAACGACTTTTGTGTCCAAGTTCTAATCGTCCCCAGAATCCTGTATCGTGAGGCGAAGAAGTGTACCACCAGTTCGAGGAACCGGACCGGCTCAAAAGCGAGCAGTGGTAACGGGCATCACCATCGCGATGCTCCTCGGTCTAGGAGCTACCGGTGCTGCCACAGGCGTCTCGGCCTCGCAACACAACATCAAGGACTGGCCCAACTGCAGATGACAGTCGCAGGATTTCACAGGATCGAAAATCCATTTCCTCCCTAGAACTATCCCTTTCCTCACTCTCAGGTTGTCCTCCCAAAACAGGTGAGGACTGGACCTTTGTTCATTTACAACAAGGGGCCTGTGTGCCGCTGAAAGAAGGAATGCTGCTTTTATATAAACCACTCAAGTTGTCAAAACTCCATGGCCGAACTAAGATACAGACTAACTCTAAGAAAAATGGCCAGGGAAGCTCAACAGGGCTGGTTTGAGTCGTGCCTGCCAACAACATCCCCCTCTGCAGCCCTGGCCTCTCCCCCAGCTCACACAGGGGCCGCATCCTTGCAGGCACAGACACGGCAGCACTGGCTCAGGAGCCCCTGTTTGCATTGCACAGAGCAGGCGTCAGCACCCCATGGTGCTGCTGTGGGGAGATGGAGCTGAGTGAGCACAAATGCCATCAGCCCCTGGGGCCAGCAAGGGCTGGGGACAGGAAGGAAACCAGTCAAGGTTGTCATGGCCTCTGCAGTCAGCCAGAAAGTTTGTTCCCATGAGCTATGAGTTTTCTTGTCCACTGCAGATGATTATTCTCTAAGCCAGGGCTTCCTGGCAGCCAGTCCTAAACTGCCCTGAGCATTTCCTTTGCATCGCCTTTGCTTTCTTTCCTCTATCCAAGTGAAAATGTCTTCCTCTTCTCCATCCCTGTTCCCTCCCCTGCAAACAGCCCATCCCTGTTTGCCCTTTCCTCTCTGGCCCACTCCCCATTTCAGTTCCTGAGTTGGCACCATGTGAACATCTTTTGGGGAGCAGGATCATCCTACAAGTGCTTCAGGAATTGTCTGCAGGGTCCTGCAGATTCTTGTGCTGCTCCCTTGCCAGAGGCACCACAGGCCAGGGGGGCACATCTGGGCTGGTGTGTCTGGGTGTGGGGCTCCCTGTTCATGGCAATGAGGAGGGGCTGGAGATGCTCTGCAGGACAGACAGGATGGGCTTTGGGGCTGTGTGGAGAATCTGAGGGACCTGGGCTCCTGAACCTTCTGGAAAGGAGACCCAGGGCTCACCCTGCAACTGCTCCAGGGGTGGTTTCAGAGAATCACAGAATCAGAAAGGCTGGAAAAGACCTTGGAGATTATTGAGTCCATCCTGTACCCTGACACCACCTTGTCTTCTCTGGGCCTCCTCTTCCCTAGGATAAACATCCCCAGCTCCCTCAGCCACTCCTCACAAGACTTCTGTTCCAGACCTCTCACCAGCCTTGTTGCCCTTCTCTGGACATGCTCCAGCCCCTCCATCTCCTTCCTAAATTGGGGGCTCAGAACTGGACACAGCATTCCAGGTGCTGCCAAATCAGTTCTGAGTACAGGGGAAGATTTACTATCCTGGTTCTGCTGGCCACAGCATTGCTCTCCCAGGCCATGAGCCATTGGCATTCTTGGCCACCTGGGCACACTGCTGGCTCATGTCCAGCCTGCTGCCCATCAGTGCCCTCAGGTCCTTTTCTGCCTGGTCTCTGTCCAGCCACTCTGTCCAAATCTGTAGCGCTGCAGGGGTTGTTGTGGCCGAAGTGCAGGATCCAGCACTTGGTCTTGTTAAATCTCACGGTGTTAGATTTGGGCCCTGGGTCCAGCCTGTCCATATCAATGTGGAGAGGCCTCCTACCCTCCAGCAGGTCAATACTCCCTGCAAACTTGGTGTCACCACAGTTCCATGAGAACCTGGTGTGTCGCAATGATCTCCATGATTCCATGAGGCCTCCCAGTTTCACAGGGTCCCTCTGGTTCCATGGGACCCCTTGTTGACACAAAGTCCCCTGGATCCTTGGACCGTGCATTGTCACAATGGATCCTTGGTTCCATGAGGTCTCGCAGTGCAGCAATGCTCTCCTTGGTCCCACAGTGTCACAATGGTCTCTTGGTCCCAAGGTGGCACCATGGTGTCAAACATGTTTCCTTCATTCCATGAGTCCCTGAGGAGCAACACTGGCCCCTTGGTTCCTTGGGACCCTGCAGTGTCACAATGGCCCCATCACGACACGGGGTCCTGCTCTGTCACAATGCTCTGCATGGTCCCACAAGGCCCTGCAGTGTCACAGTGGCTTCTTGGTTCCATGAGGCCTCTGAGTGCCACCATGAATTCCTTGGTGCTGCAGTGCCACAATGAAGCCCTGGTTACACAAGATCCTGCAGTGGAACAATGGTCCCTTGATTCCATTGGGCTCCAAGGAAGGCTCACAAGTCTCTCCTTGGACCCCTAGTGGCACAATGGCCCCTTGGTTCCACAAGGCCCTGCAGTGCCACAGTGGCCTCTGTAGCTCTAGGAGGACCCAGAGTGTCAAAATGGACTCCTTGCTTCCATGCAGCCCCACAGTGTCACAGTGACCCCTTGGCTCTGTGGTGCCATGTCGTACACAGTGTCACTCTGTTCCTCTCAGTTCCACGAGACCCTGCAGTGTCACAATGGCCCCTTGCTTCCCCAGGGCCCTGCAGTGACACAATCATCACAGAATCACCCAGGCTGGAAAAGACCTTTGAGAGCATCAAGTCCAACCTGTGACCCAACACCACCTTGTCACCCAGACAATGGCACTCAGTGCCACATCCAGTCTATCCTGAAGCACTTCCAAGGATGGTGACTCATGAACTTACATGGGCAGCCTATTCCAATACCCAATCACATTTGTGATGAATATTTACTAATGTCCAGCCTAAACCTTCCCTGGTGCTGCTTAAGGCTGTGTCCTCTTGTCCTGTCACTGATCCCTAGGAAAAGAGCCCAACCCTCCCCTGGCTGCCCTTTCCTTTCAGGGAGTTTTTGGGAGTGATGAGATTTCCCCTGAGCTTCCTCCAGGATAAACAACCCCAGCTCCCTCAGCCGCTTCTCACAGCACTTGTGTTCCAGAACCCTCCCCAGCCTTGTTGCCCTTCTCTGGACACACTCCAGCCCCTCAACATCCTTCCTAAATTGGGGGCCCAGAACTGGACACAGCACTCGAGGTGCTGCCTCACAAGTGCTGAGCACAGGGGAAGAATCACTGCCCTGGTCCTGCTGGCAACACCGTTCCTGATCCATAGGAGTCCCAGGGGTTGGATGAGGGAAATGCTGGGAAGGGGATGGGGACAAAGTGTTATTTACTGTCTGCCATGAAGGGTCTTGATTTTCATATCCATTCAGACTGCATTAAAAGGTGCTGGGGGTCAATATCATTTGCTTATATCCTTCTATAAACAGGAAAAGACAACAATACAATAGTTCTCTCTGCATTGTTTCCAATAAAGTATATTCATTTGGAATACACTTCTGAAATCTGTCTAATTAACCACAGTAGAATTGAAAACTTAAATTATTCTCAGAGGTCTTTCTTCTTTGGGTGTTTTGAATAAATGTTTATGAACCTTTGTCACTGAATTCCTGCACTGAGGAGCTCAAGAAAGAAGAGGCCTCTGGAGTAGTAAAATTCATCAGCATCCTCCAAATGGCTGAGGATCCATCCCCATCAGAGCAGGAATGAACAGAAATGGGCACAGCTTTGTGGCTGCCCCAGCTCTGGGATGGGCCCTGGGCCTGGAGCAGGAGCAGCTCTGCAGGGCCCCAAGGCCGGGGCTGTTGTGCTGGCCTGGGCAGATGGGATGGCAGCAGGGGCTGCAGAGCTCTCAGGAGCTCAGGGAGAGGGGAGCAGGGCACACAGGGAGCCTCCTTTTGCCTTGGCCAAGCCCCTTGCCCATGGCTGGGGCTGAGTCCTGTCTGAGCTGCAGCTGCTGCTGTGCCCTTGCCAGGGGCTGAGGCCGTGGGGCCACTGCCCAGAGCCCCTGGCCTGAGCAGAGCTGTGGGGCCAGAGCCGGCTGGGCTGTGCTGGGGAGAGGCCCTTGGTGCTGCACAGAGCTCAGGGCAGCTGGCACAGCTTGCAGGGAGCTGGGCTGGCCTGAGAGAGCCTGCCAGAGAAACCAGCAGTGTCCATCTCAGCCTGGCTGAGCGTGCAGGGGCAGGACCCAGCCCAGGCCTTGTGGGGCAGGGCCAGCGCCTGTGGAAGGCATTGGAAACAGGCAAGTGGGCGAGAGAGGAGGCTGCTCTGTGCCCTTGGTGGCATGCACAGAGCAGGGAGGGGGCCCAGGACATTTGTCACCGCCAGCCTCTGTCCCCAGGCATTGCCAGCCCTGGCTGCTCAGCCCAGGTTTGCCCTGGGCTGAGTTTGGCTGTGGCCCAGCTCCATCCTCCTGTGGGGCTCAGGGCCTGTTCCCGGCCATGGCCAGCCCTGCCCGGCCTCTCTGCTGGCCCAGAGCCCGGCAGAGCCCGGGGCAGGGCTGTCAGTGCAGGCCCACAGGTGCCACGGGCTGTGCAGGAGCTGGCAGAGGCTGCCCAGCAGGGAGGCCATGGGGCACAGAGCCCCAGGGCTGCTGTGGGCACCACGGCTTCACCTCCAGCTCCAGAGGAGATGAGACAGACAGGAGCAGAGCCAAATAATCCCTGCTGGATTCTTGATTGTGTTTGCTTATACAGGTTATCTGCATCCATATGTAGAGGATTATGTGTCAGATAACAGAGGTAGGGTAATAATAATAATAATAATAATAATAATAATAATAATATAATAATAATTATTATTATTATTATTATTATTATTATTATTATTATTATTATTATTATTTCTTGCTCAACTGACAGTGGGGAAAAAAGACACACTTATGATCAGAAGACCATGTAAATTTTTCAGTGGATAAGAGACTCATTGATATTGCAGTAGACAAGCCTGTTTAAATACTTTCCTCAGGCCTTCCTTGAGATGAGAGTTGACCACTAGAGGCCATAGGCAGCCAGAGTTCTCCATCCTGTCTTGGCAGCTTTTGTCTGGGAGCACCTCTGCATATAGGCAGTTTTTCAGAGGGAGTATCAATTTTGGCCATGGTCACCTCAGAAGATGGATGGTTCTTTTCCATAGGAAGAAAAGCACGGGGCCCCAGTTCTCCAGGGGCTGATGACAGGTGACCCTCAACATTCCAAAATCAGCTGGACCTGTCAGGTTGCCCCCAGGAAGCAAAACCAGTAAGATCTGTTCCATGTCCCCTTAGTTCCATAGGGCCATGTAGTGTCACAATGGTCAACTTGCTTCTGCAGTGTCACAATGGCCCCTTGCTTCCAAGAGGCCCTGCAGGGTCACAATGGCCCTTTGGCTTCGTGGAGCCCCACTGTGTCACAATGGTCTCCATGATTCCATGGGGCCTGGCAATGCCACAATGGTCTGTCTCCACGGATCCACAGTGCCCAGCAGGATTACAGCAGCCCTTTGGCTGCATGAAGCCCTGTATTGCAACAATGGCCTCTTGGTTCCACAAAGCCCTGCTGCTTCACCCCGGCCCCTTGGGGCCATGTGGCCCAAGAGTGTCACAGTGATGTCCTTGGTGCCGTGTGGCCCAACAGTGTAAAAATGTTTCCTTGGATTCATGGTACCCTGCAGTGTCATAATGGCCCCTTTATTTGAGAAGGTCTCAAAGTGTCACAATGGTCTCCATGGTTCCATGAGGACCCTCAGTGTCACCATGGTCTCTACAGGAAGGAAACATCCAAGCTGCAGTGTTTCATGGTCTGATGAACTGCAGCCACTAGAGGCCAAGGCCAGGCACACTGGTCTGTCCTGACAGGTTTGTCTGGGAGCAACTCGTGGATATTCAAAATTTTGAATGTGGAATCCCAATTTGAGCCCTTTTTGCCGGGAGGAGAAGGTCAGTTGTTTTCCATGGAAAGGAAAGCACAGAGCCCCAGTGTTTGGAAGGCAGGTGAGAGCTGGTCCTCAGGAGGCCAAGGCCAGCCAGATCTGTCTTTAATGGCAACTTTTGTGTCAGAGCAATCTTTGAATATAGGACTTCTGGAGGTGGAATCCCAATTTCATCCCTGAGTTCCTGGAGAATAAAGGTTCTTTCCTGTAGGAAGAAAAGCATGGAGCCCAAATATCTCAGGGCAGATTAGAGGTGACCACCAGAGGACAAGGCCAGCCAGACCTGTCTGTTCTAGCAGCTTTTGTCTGGGAGAAACCCTTGCATATAGGGAATTTTGGAGGAGGAATACCAATTTTGGCCATAGGTGTCTGTGCAAGAGGGACAGTTCTTTTCCATAGGAAGGAAAGCACTGAGCCCCAGTGTTGGAAGGCAGGTGAGAGCCAGCTCACAGGAAGACAAGGACAGCCAGACTTGTTGGTAACGGCAGCTTTTGTATGGGAGCAATCCATGGATATTGGGATTTTGGAAGGGGAATCCCACTTTGGCCATGGAATTTTGGATGAAAATGGCTGTTCTTTTCAATTTGAAGGATAGCCCAAAGTTCTAGTGTTTCAGGGGCTCATGAAAAGAGACCCTTGACATGCCAAGGCCAGTTGGACCAGTCAGGCCAAGCCAACCAGACCTGTTGCCTGCTCCCTTGGATCCGTGGGGCCCTGCAATGCCATAGCGTCCCCTTGTTCCCACAGGGCCCTGTAATGTCACAATGGTAGTATCATATTGGACCCAAATGTGTCACAGTGGCCTCTTGTTTCCATGGGGTTCCGTAGTGTCACAATGGTCCCTTGTTTCCATGAAGCCTTGCAGTGTCACAGGGGTCTCCTTGGTGCCGCAGTATCCCAATGGAACTTGGTTCTGTGGGGACTCACAGTGGCAGAAGGGTCTCCTTGGTTCCACAAGGCCCTGCAGAATCCCTTGATATAACAAGGCCTCAAAGTTTCATTGGGGCCTCCAGGATTCCATGAGGCCCCTCAGTGTCACAATGGACCTTTGGTTCCATGGGGTCCTGCACTGTTACAGGAATCCTTAGATCCATGGGGCCCTGCAGTGTCACAGTGGACTCCTTGGTTCCATGGGGCCGCAAAGTGTCACAGTGGCCCCCTGGTTCAATGAGGCCTGAAATGCCTTAAGATTTCAGCTTCATATTTTTCGAATTTTTTTTACTGCATTACAGCATAACTCTAAACTCTGTAGAAAGTGTTACTTAACTGTCTTCACATTTTGCTCAGACAAAACAATTCCTCTGAAACTCAAGGACACCCTATACCCTCCAGCCCCCAAAAATATAAACAAAATTGAATTGGGGGGGGCGGGGGGAGGGGGAACGAACTGGGGGAATATGGCTTCATTACCTGAAGCTGTAATTGGAGGATTTACCCTGATATGCAAACTCATATCTGTCTGTAAAATTCATGATCACTCTATAACTGGAGTTGAAAACCTTCCAAATGAGCTGCACCAGACCAGAGGGAAACCAGGGCAGAACCGTGGTTTGCTAGGAAACGTCTCAAGAATTCAGTCATAATCCAACTCTAAATTTCTGATACGGTTCATGGGTCTCACTGAGGGACACAGCTGAGAAATTGTCTCCAAGTTCCAGTTAGAGCAGAAAATTGGAGGCAGAGATGACGATGGTGTGGGAAATGCAGGCATAGAGAGCTCCCAGGGCCTGGTGCATACAGGCTCAGAGATAACAATGGATCCAAGGTTTGACCTTGGAGAAAGCTTGGATAATTGGAGCATTAAAAGTAAAATGGACATAAAACAGGAATATAATTTTGTAGTCTAAGTAGAAATACATTTTAAGCAAGAAGAGATATGTATTATGTAAGCAAAGCAGTATGTTAAGTAAGATAGTAAAAGATTTTAGGTTTGAAGGGGGAAGGGGATGCAGCTGGGCTGCCAGGAAGCAGGCCCAAGGGTGGTAAACCTGAGCTAGGGGTGGAATCAGTAGCCCAGCTGAGGTACCTGTACACCAATGCACGCAGCATGGGTAATAAAAAGAAGAGCTGGAAGCCATGGTGCAGCAGCAGAGCGGTGATGTGGCCACCATCACAGAAACGTGGTGGGATGACTCACACAGCTGGAGCACTGCACTGAATGGCTACAAGCTCTTCAGAAGAGACAGGAATGGGAGAAGAGATGGAAGGGTGGCCCTTTATATTAGGGAGAATTTTGATGCCATGGATGTTGAAACCAATGAAAATGAAGTTGAACGCCTGTAGGTAAGAATTCAGGGCAAGGCTGACAAGGCTGATATCCTATTTGGAGTCTGTTGGGAGTCGTCCACTCAACCAGGGGGAAGAGGTGGACAACTTATTCTATAAGCAGATAGATAATGTTTCAGGATCATCAGCCCTTGTTCTTGTAGGCGACTTCAATTTCCAGACACCTCCCGGGAATGTAATATAGCCAAAATAAGGCAGTCCAGGAAATTTTTAGAGTGTATGGACGACAACATTTTGATGCAGTTGGTGGGTGAGCCCACCAGGGGAAGGACTATGTTTGATCTGTTGTTTGCAAATGGAGATGGGCTGGTGGGAGATGTGATGGTTGGAGGTTGCTTGGGGCATAGTGATCATGAAATTATAGAGTTCTTGATATTTGGTGAAATCAGGAGGAATATCAATAAGACTTTTACACTGGATTTCTGGAGGGCAGACTTTGGCCTATTTAGGAGACTTATTCAGAGAGTTCCTTGGGAAGCAGCCCTTAAAAATAAAGGAGTTCAGGAAAGGTGGGAGTGCTTCAAAACAGAGATCTTGAGGGCACAGGAACAGACTGTCCCTGTATGTCCAAAGACGAGTTGATGAGGCAAACGTCCAGCCTGGTTGGGCAAGGAGGTTTTGGAGGAACTTAGGAATAAAAAGAGGATGTATCATCTTTGGAAGGAGGGTCAGGTCTCTCAGGAAGTATTTAAAGCAGCTGCTAGAGCATGTAGGAAAAAAGTTAGTGAGGCCAAAGCCCTGTTTGAACTAAAAACAGCAACTTCTGTAAAAGATAATAAGAAATGTTTTTACAAATATATTAATGGTAAAAGGAAGGGTAGGTCCAGTCTTTGTTCCTTACTGGATGAGGGAGGAAAATTAGTAACTGCAGATAGGAGAAGGCGGAGGTGTTTAATGCCTTCTTTGCCTCAGTCGTCAGTGGGAAGACAGCTTGTCCTCAAGACAACTGTCCTCCTGGGATGGTAGATGGTGTCAGGGAGCAGAATGGTCCCCCTGTTATCCAGGTGGCGGCAGTCAGAGAACTGCTGAGCTGCTTGGATGTTGATAAATCCATGGGACCAGATGGGATGTATCCCAGGGTGATGAGGGAGCTGGCAGATGAGCTTGTGAAGCCTCTCTCCATCATTTACCAACAGTCCTGGGACACTGGTGAGGTTCCAGATGACTGGAAACTGGCCAATGTGACACCTATTCATAAAAAGGGTGGGAAGGAGGATCCTGGTAACTATAGGCCAGTTAGCCTGACCTCAGTATCTGGTAAGGTTATGGAACAGTTTATATTGAGTGTCATCACATAGCACTTAGAGGATGGCCAGGGTATCAGACCCAGCCAGTATGGGTTTAGGAGGTGTGAGAGTCCGTCTAAAGCCTCTCGTTTGTTTTGCCCAACGAGCCTCATCTGAAGCCTAAGAAGACCCCCAAACTGCAGTTCAGAGACGCTGGCCAGAGATGGGAGGAGTGCCAAGTAATTGTTTTGACCAGAACTGGTTATGGCAACTAGTCACGAGTGCGCTGGACTGTGCTTACTCTACAAAGCCTCCCACAGGTGGAAGAACAATGAGCTGTTCAGGCATGGGGGTACGCCGTGTTTGTCCCATTACAAGGACTGTTTGATGGCCATGAGCTTGCCGTGCTCTGCTCTGGAGCAGTTTGCCAGCAATCACATACTGTTCCCACCTGCCTTCACGGAGCACTGGTCTCCACATACCATAGTCCATAAATCTTCCCACCTTTTGGCCAGAAGCCACTCACTTTGGAAAAGTGTGGATAAGAGTGACTTTCTCGACCGAAGACCCCTGTGATCTCCCCTGGATGGCATGAGACATCTATTGGCCTGTTCCATGAGGATTCATCTGAGCGTCTTGGTAGCTATGCCCCCCTTTCTCCCCCTTTCTCTCTCTCTCTCTCTTTCTCTCTCTCTCCCCCCTATCGCATTTTTGGTTTGGCACAAATAAAGTGCATTCCTGCAAAGTAAACTGATTTTGTCCCCTGTGTGTCTTTTGCACTCTGAGATTCCTTAAAAAAGAACCTTTCAGGCCTCCACATATAGGACGGACCCTGACAAGGGGCTTTTGTGACATTGTAAGGGCCCAAAGATCCAAAGGGCTCTTGTGACCCTGCAGGGCCTCATGGAAGCAAAGGGTCAGTGCAACACTGCAGAAGCAAGGACAACATTGTGACACATGGCATCCCATGGAATCAAGGGGAGATGGAATGAGTCTGACTGGTTTGGCCTCCTGGGAGACACCTGGCAGGTCTGAGCCTGGCATGTTGAGGGCTGCTGCTCATCAGTCCCTGGAGCTCTGGGGCTCTGTGCTTTCCTTCCTATGGAAAAGAACCATCCTACTTGCCAGGTGCTCATGGCTTAAATTGGTGCTCCACTTGAAAAATTCCCTATTTACATGGGTTCTCCCAGCCAAAAGCTGACAGGATAAACATCTCTGGCTGGCCTTTGCCTCCTGTGGGCTGTCTCTTATCTACCACAAACACTAAGGCTCTGTGCTTTCCTTCCAGTGGAAAAGAGCTGCCCCTCACCTAGGTATCAATGGCCAAAACTGGGATGCTACATCTAAAGTTGCATCTGTCCAAGAATTGGGCGCAGACAAAAGTATTCAGGATGCACAGGTCTAGCTGCCTTGTCTTCTGTCGGCTTTCTTAGACAATGAGAACAATGGTTTAATTTCCCTTGGAGCAAATTAAAAACCTTGGAGAGGACTCCACCCCAAGGTGGGGTTTGGAGGCTGGAAGAACATGGCCACTGTATAGGGACAAAGGAGCTCTGTGATCAGTGAAGTGGAGACTGAAGACAGAAGAGGAGGGCCCATGTTGGACCCAAGGAGAAAGGAATTTCCCACCCAGAAAAGGTCTGTGGTGCAACTTGTTCCCCAGAAGGAGTCTGTGTCAGCCCAAGGCTCTGTGCGGCCAGGCAGAGGCAGGCAGGAGGCAGAGCTGTCAGCAAAGGAAGGGCCCAGCCAGGTGGGGCAGCTGCGGGATGACGACAGCCTGCAGGGACAGAGGCGCAGGGCATGGACACCGTAGGGCAGCCTGGGCTGCAGAGGGCACAGGGATGGGCAGCAGCTGAAAGGCCCTGCCAGAGCCAACTCCTGCAGCACTTGGGCCATGGCTGCTGGCCCTGGGCCCTTGGCCAGCAGGGGACAAGTGAGCCTTGCTGTGCTGGGGCCTCATTGCCTCCTTGTCCCTGCTCAGCAGCCTGGCAGGAGCCAGGCAGGCCCCATGGTCCTGCCCTTGGCATTGCACATCCCCAGAGCCCAGTGGCCTGGGAAGAGCCCTGAGCAATGAGGGAGGGACAGGATGTGCCTTGCCAGAGGCTGGGGCTCAGGCCTTGGCCCTTTGCATTCCTGAAACACATCCAGGTTTGCTCAGCATCAGAGACACCTTTCCCTATTTTGTCCCCCCCTGCCATCAGTGCCTCCATTGTTCTGCTCTAATTGGAACCTGGACACTCTTTCACAGTCATATCCCTCTGTGGAATCCATTAAAACTCCAGGAAACTTCAGAGTTTCAATTTAACTTCAAGTTCTTGAGAAGTTCTTTATGCATTCTCTCAGGGACTGAGTCTGATTTAAACAGCACCAAATCCCCAAGAGCATCATTAAAAGTCCTTGTCCTGTGTCTGTGCTGCTGAACTGGGCTGGGCTCCTGGCACAGAGGCAGCTCCCAAGGTAAACCAAGAAAAGCTTCAAAAAGATGTTTCTGCTGAGGAGCAGCTCCTCTCCCAGCCCAGCAGGGCTGAGGGCACTGCCTGCAGGCACTAAGGGGACAGGAGCCAGGCACAGACAGGCTAAAGGCAATCAGCACTGGGAAGACATGGAGCTGAGCCTTCACTTGGGGAAACATCTTGACAGCCCTGGACATGGTGAGTCTGTGGGTGCAGGGCAGTGTCCCCGGCGCTCCTGGAGGGATCTCCTGGAGCCAGCACAGCCCACAGCCTGGGAGATGTGTCAGGAGGACTCTCCCAGTTTCTCTGAGGCACAGGAGCAGGAGGAGGATGTGCTGCAGAGCAGAGCTGTGCTGGGCATCGTCAGAGGGACAGGGCAGGACAGTTCCGGCTGCCAGGGACAGCTGCAGGGGGTGAAGCTGGGGCTGCAGCCAGGGCTGCCCAGGGCTGTCCTACAGAGCAGCTCCTGCAGCCCTTTAGGGCTCTTGGCCGGCCCAGGGGATGTGCCACCTGCCAGGGCCAGATCTCAGCCTGCATGAGAGCTCCCCATGAACTGTGGAGGGGAGCTGTGGGTGCAGGGAGTGACTCCTGCCAGGGCAGGTCCTGCTGTGTGCAGAGGGTGCTGTGTTGGCCAGGGCTACTCAGAGCTCCAGCTCATGCCCAGGGCATTTCTGAAGGGACTTTCATGAGCTCATTCATGGCAGGAGTTCCCTGCTTTCCTGAATCTGTGCTTCCACTTTCCCCAGGCACAGCTGTGTGGGAATGGAAACTCAGCTGTGCAGGGTAGAGCAGGGATTGAGGCTCCTAAACCATCACACTGAGTTTTCCTGGGAACCTCAGCAGGTGCCTCCACCTCCCCAGCCTCCAGATCCATCCAGCATCACCTTTCCATGGTGCCCAGGCCTGGGGGAGCTGTTCTTTAATCCCTGCAGCCCCGAGCAGCTGCAGGCCAGAGCTGGCCCAGGGGCTGGGCTGGGCTCTGGCAGCTCTGGCAGGGAAGGAGCCCAGGGCCACAGGAACAGCTCGGGCTGGGACAGCTCCAGGAGCAGAGCCATGGGCAGGGAGGGAGGGAGGCAGTGCTGAGGGAAGCCCTGCTGCAGGGCAGATGTGGCACCTGCCAGCCCTGCCCTGCAGGGCAGACACTGCCCTGAGCAGCACAGCTCTGGTGTCCCCTCCCAGCCAGCACAGCCCTCAGCCTGGGGACTCAAGTCCCTCAGTGCCCTCCTGGGCTGTCAGAGCAGCACCAGACATGAAGGACATCTCTCCTGCCATGTGCCATTCCCTGCTGACCAGGGCCTGAGGGCCACTGTCCTGCCCTGGTGCTGCCTGGGAGGGGCTGTGCAGGGCTGGCCAGGGAAAGGCTTTTCCTCAGGGCTGGCTCTCTCTCCCCTTGCCTTGACCAGGAGCTCCTGTCATTGCTGACAGGCTCTCTGGGAATGGCAGTTCCAGCTGCAGGCTCAGGCCCAGCCCTTGGGCTCCTCCTGTGCAGGCTGAGCACAGCAATGGGGTGTCCAAGCTCCCTTTGCCCAAGGAGCTCTGGGCAGGGCAGGCTGGGAGGCTGGGAATGAGCCAACTCTACCTGACTTAGGGTAAGGCAGGAGCCACTTTGTGTGCCAGGGAACCCTCTGCTCTCAGCAGTGTCTCCTGGCTTTTCAGGGTAACACAAGAATGCAGCTCAGAAAGGTGCAAGTCCAGGGAAACTCAAACAGGTTGCAGGGACAAAGCAGCTCCCCTGAGTCTGCACTAGGCCTCAGACAATCCTCCTGCCTCGCTGGACTCTGTTCTCCCCTCTGTGCAGCACAATCTCTTGTTCTGCCGTCTGTTATCTCCATCCCATCACCCAGGCAGCTCCTCTGAATTAGGAGAAAATTCTATGTGAATGTTCAAACACCAGGACTGGCCCATGCCCTCCCTGTTCCCCTGCACTCACTGGGGGTCAGGTCTGACTTAAAGGTGTCACGGAGGTCAAGGTCTGGCTCGTCAAAATGTCCAACAGCAGCTCCATCAGCCACTTCCTCCTGCTGCCATTGGCAGACACGCGGCAGCTGCAGCTCCTGCACTTCTGCCTCTTCCTGGGCATCTTCCTGGCTGCCCTCCTGGCCAACGGCCTCATCATCAGCGCCGTAGCCTGCAGCCACCACCTGCACACCCCCATGTTCTTCTTCCTGCTCAACCTGGCCCTCACTGACCTGGGCTGCATCTGCACCACTGTGCCCAAAGCCATGCACAATTCCCTCTGGGACACCAGGAACATCTCCTACTCAGGATGTGCTGCTCAGGTATTTTTCTTTGTCTTCTTCATCTCAGCAGAGTACTATTTACTGACCATCATGTGCTACGACCGCTACATGTCCATCTGCAAACCCCTGCACTACGAGACCCTCCTGGGCAGCAGAGCTTGTGCCCACATGGCAGCAGCTGCCTGGGCCAGTGGCTTTCTCAATGCTCTGCTGCTTACAGCCAGTACATTTTCCCTGCCTCTGTGCCAGGGCAATGGCCTAGGCCAGTTCTTCTGTGAGATCCCACACATCCTCAAACTCTCCTGCTCACACTCCAAACTCAGAGAACTTGGGCTCCTTGCTATTAGTTCCTGCTTAGCACTTGGTTGTTTTGTGTTCATTGTTTTCTCCTATGTGCAGATCATCAGGGCTGTGCTGAGGATCCCCTCTGAGCAGGGACGGCACAAAGCCTTTTCCACCTGCCTCCCTCACCTGGCTGTGCTCTTGCTGTTTATCAGCACTGGTTCATTTGCCTACCTGAAGCCCCCCTCCATCTCCTCCCCATCCCTGGATCTGTCCTTGTCCGTTCTGTACTCAGTGGTGCCTCCAGCCCTGAACCCCCTCATCTACAGCCTGAGGAACCAGGAGCTCAAGGATGACCTGAGGAAAATCATCATGAATGCTATTCAGAAGCAATAAACTCTCATTCTCCTTTATAGCTCTTTGATGTTACTCATCAAAGCCCACTCCGTATCCTCTGTTTTTTCTGTGAGCATGGATATTATATTTTTGGGAATTTGTTCACAGGAAGATCTTTGTTTGTACCATTTTTAATTCAGTATTTGCATTTCTAGTGTGAACCACAGACTGTATAACCCAGGAGTTGTACTACATATGTGCTTACACAAAATAAAGAACTCTGCAGTGCCATGTTCTCCTGACATCTTTCCACCGTGACTTCTCTGCAGCTGCAGGGTTGGTGCCTCTGGGCAGTGCTCCTCACTGCCAGGCACCCCCAGGGCTTCTGCTCCATAACCTCCCCTTTTTTCACTGCCACATTCGCCTTCAGAGCCCCTGTGCTGGTTTAAGGCCTCAGGGCTCTCTCAGCTTTGTCCCAGTCCTGCTGTGTGACTGTGCAGGGACTGCAGGAAGGGACAGGCCATGGGCACTGCAACAGCATTTCCATCATGCAAGGGCATCTCCCCAGTGCAGGGCCTGAGAGCTTCAATCTCCTTCCCAGTTTGCTCTCAAGGATGTTCCCAACACAGTGCCCTGGAGAGGAGAACAGCAGTGACAGCAAAAGTGTGGCAGTGTTCAGGGTGGGGCTGTCCCAGCAGTGCCTTTGCAAAGCCAGCGCCGCTTCCAGTAGTGCCTCTCACCCCCAGGCACAGACGTTTTTCTTCCCTCTGGAAGGACATCAAGTAACCAGGTCAGGAGTCTGTGTTTGCAGTGCAGGGACATTCCACAGCCCTGAACATCCTGTGTGTGTGTGAGGGGACATAAACCCAGTGAGCACAAACACCTTCAGTTGTTGCTGGAGTTTCCAGAGAATACCCTCCCCTGGGAACCCCTGGATGCGGGGCTGGGATGAGCTCCTGTGCCCAGAGCTCCCGTGTCCATCCTTCCGGCCATGGGGCACCTTGGGCAGGGGCAGGGCAGGGTGACACCCGCAGGGCTGAGGTCCCTGCCAGGCTCTGGCAGTGGCAGCAGAGCCCAGAGAGCCCCTGCCATGGCTTTTGCCTTGGTGTCTCTGAGAACTCTGTGCAATCAGGGCCTCCAATTCTCTCCTCCAAGGAGTCCGGGAGGAGCCTGTGTTGGTGATGGACCTCAGTGGGACTGACACTGAAACTGCTTGAAAAACAGAAACTCCCCCACAATGTCTTCTCAATGCTTGAGAATTTAGACATTACTTTCTTCTGGCCAGAATGTTATCGTGGCCAGCATGTACAACAGAAATCATTCCACCCATACATGGCTGCCTTGTGCAGTGAAAATCATTCCATCACACATGGTTCTTTACTTGGCTTTCCACATATTTATACAGACAAAAGCCAAAGAAATTCAGGTTTCATTGAAGAAATTAATTCATCTAAATTGCACAGTTCTTAGTATTCGATTTCCTGTTGGTTATTGATCCCTTTGCCTTTGATGTGAATTAGGCTCTCATTCTTTGATTGTCTTACCAGTCTTTTCCCAGACTGAGCGTCTCCAGCCACACTCGGGGTGATGTCCATTAATGCTCATTTACCTCCTGTGGATCTTCTGGCTACTCCCAATCTGTAGATGTTGAACTCATCAGGCCTCACCCAACCTCAGTGAACAGAGTCTTTTGGAGAGAAACTTCAATTCCCCTGCTCCTGGGCAAAGGCAAACAAACCTCTGACTGAAGTTACATTAAAAAAATCCGAAAAGTTGTATCATTTGCAACAATTCCATTAGGTTCAGTGCCACAATGCTCTCTTTGGTTCCATGAGGCCAAGCAAGTGTCACATCAGACCCTTGGTTCCACAAAGCCCTTCAGTGTCACAGTTGCCTCTTTGCTCCATGTGGCCCCACAGTGTCACAGTGGTCTCCTTGGTTCCATGAGGCCTCACAATGGCCACTCAGTTCCATGTGTCCCACACTTACATTAATCCTTATTTCCATGGGGTCCTGTAGTGTCACAATGGTCTTCTTGGTTCCATGGTGACACAGTTGCCACAATTTCCATGGTACCAGAACTGCCTCTTGGTCCCATGAGGCTCCACAGTGTCACAACGGCCCCTTGGTTCCATGACACTGTGTAGTGTCACAGTGATCTCCATGATTCCATATTGGCCTGCAGTGTCACCATGGCCCTTTGGTTCCATGAGGTTTTGTAGTCACAATTCAATCCTTTGGTCCATAAGTCCCTGCAGTGTCACAGTGCCCATGGTTCCATGAGTTTCCATAGTGTCACCATGGTGTCCTTGGATCTGCAGTGTCACAATGGTCTCCTTGGTACCATCCTGCCCCAATGTCACAGTGAATTTTTGGTTCCATGAGTTTCCACAGTGCCACAAGAGTCTCCTTGGTGCCACGAGGATGCAAAAATTCTACATAAACATTAAGCAACACCTGCTTAACACACCCAAGAACATCTGTCTGCATTCAAATTAGGGGTTAAAGGTGAGAATGGCACCAGCAGCTTCCATCTGCAACGGAGACCCAGGGAAAGGACAGGGACCAAGAATTGAATGAAAGACTAGGAGAATTCACAGAATCACTAGGTTGGAAGATCAAGATCATCAAAACCAACACCTGCCTAACACTTTCATATGTCACCGAGTGCCATATCCAGTCTCATTTTTAAACGCATCCAGGGATGGTGTCTGCACCAACCCAGGAAGATCATTACAGGACTTTATCACCCTTTCTGTAAAAAACTTTTTTCTAATATCCAACCTATATTTCCCTTGGCGCAGCTTAAGACTGTGTCCTCTCATTCTGTCAGTTGTTGCCTGGTGAAAGAGACCAACCCCCACCTGACAACAACCACTTTTCAAGAAGTTGTATAGAGGGATAAAGTCACCCCTGAGTCTACTTTTCTCCAGGATAAATAACCCCAGCTCCCCCAGCTGATCCTCACAGGACTTGTGTTCCAGACCCCTCACCAGTCTTGTTGCCCTTCTCTGGACACGCTCCAGACCCTCCACACCCTTCCTAAATTGGGGGGCCCAGAACTGGACACAGCACTCGAGGTGCTGCCCAACAAGTGCTGAGCACAGGGGAAGAATCACTGCCCTGCTCCTGCTGGCCACACCATTCCTGATCCAGGCCAGGAGCCACTGGCCTCCTTGGCCACCTGGGCACACTGCTGGCTCATGTCCAGCCTGCTGTCCATCAGTGACCCCAGGTCTGTTTCTGCCTGGCCGCTGTCCAGCCACTCTGTCCCCAGCCTGGAGCACTGCAAGGGTAGTTGTGGCCAAAGTGCAGAACCCAACACATGGTCTTGTTAAACCTCACCTTGTTGGATTTAGGCCCTGGATCCAGTCTGTCCAGGTCCCTCTGCAGAGCCCTCCTACCCTACAACAGATCCACACTCACACCCAGATTGGTGTCATCTGCACGTTTGCTGATGGTGCAATCAGTGCCCTCATCCAGATCATCACTGCAGATATTGAAATCCACGCTGGCTGGCTCTGATCCCTCACCCATCCTGTAGGTGCCCTGTGATGGCACTCAAGGTGATCTGTTCCATCACC
The DNA here is from genome assembly GCA_030060385.1 of Muscicapa striata striata. Taxonomy (NCBI): domain Eukaryota; kingdom Metazoa; phylum Chordata; class Aves; order Passeriformes; family Muscicapidae; genus Muscicapa; species Muscicapa striata. Next base: position 24,331 of record JAREIS010001197.1, read on the forward strand.
TTTCTGGGCACTGAGGTCAGGCTGACAGGTCTGGAGTTCCTCAGATCCTCCTTCCAGCCCTTCTTCGGGGTGGGCTCACATTGGCACCTCCAGTCCTCTGGGACCTCCCTGGTGAGCCAGGGCTGATGATAAATGATGGAGAGTATCTTGGGGAGCTCATCCACCAGCTCCCTCATCCCCCTAGGATGGATCCCATCTGGTCCCAGAGACACTCGTGAGCATCTGAGTGGTTCAGCAGGTCCCCAGCTGCTTTGTCTGTTCTGCTCTGAGTCCCCATCTACTAGCTCAGGAGAACACTTGTCCTGAGAATAACCTGTTTCATTGTTTAAAAGTGAGGCAACAAAGGGGTTAAGTACGTCAGCTTTTTCTGATCCTTGGTAACCATACCCTCTCCAACAAGGATAGAATGTTCTCCTTCCTCCTTTTGCCATTAAATGTTGAGAAAATCATTTTTGTTATCCTTCACAGAGGTGGCCAGGCCTTAATAGAGCTTTTACCATTCTAATTTTCTTTCTTCATTGCAGTTTCTACTTGGACTTCCTCCTGGCTAACTCAGTACTAGTAGGAAGCCCTGAGCCCTGCAGGAATGAGATAAAAGACCAAAAGAAACTCCTTCCCCCAAAGGGGTTCCAAGGCTTTTATTTTAGGATGCTTCCAGGGAGAAAGAGGAATTGGGACTGCCTAGTGGAATTTTAAACCCCCTGCCAGGGGTGGAGGGAACCCAGACCACAGCCCATCAGCTCAGGGCGGAGGGGAAGGGGAAAGGACTAAACCACAAGGGTACAGGGGAGTTGAGGAAATACCATTCTCAGTGCTACATAAACCATGTAAATGAAATACAACACTGCATGACTTAGAGACATTCTTAAGCATTTTCTGAGTTGCCTGCCCTTCTCTCCAAAGGTGATGCACCCTCATTTTTTCTCCCTGATTTCCAACAAAATCTCTGAGCCCATCCAGGCCAGCTTTTTGCCATTCTGGCTCAGATTTCAGTGCGCAGGACAGACTGCTCGTCCACCTTCAAGATTTCTTTCTTGACATGTTTTCATCTTTCCTGAACCCCCTTGTTATTAAAAGCTATTTCCGAAGGCACTCTCTCAATCTGCATCCTCAACAGGCCAAAGTCTGCTCTCTGTAACTCCAGTGTAGATGTTTTGTTGATGCCCCTCCTTCTTTAACAGCATATTTAAAAACTCAATAATTCCATGGTCACTGTACCCCAGGCAGCTCCTAACCAGAAAATCTCCCACTAGCCTTTCTCTGTTTGTGAACAGCAGGACACAGAGCTTTCCTTGAGAGTAGGAAGAGAAGTAAACCTCCTCAAAGTGCAGCCTGGAAGGTTCAGCCTGGAGGTGAGGAAACAGAAAAGTCCCTCCCAGGGCAGAATGTTGGTGGCCGAAGTGTCCCAGCGTGAGGCTGGGCCATGCCATGGCTCTGTGTGCCAGGAGCCGGCAGTGCTGGGTGCAGGGAGCCCAGGGAGGGCACAGCAATGCTGGGCTGAGAAATGCTGGGGGGACAGCGAGATGGGTGTGTGCAGCCGGCCAGGGCAGAGGAGCAGCACGCACAGGGGCACAGCCTGCAGGAGAGATGGCCAAGGGCTGGGCAGGGCTGGCAGGGCCAGAGGCACCCAGGCCTTTGTGCCCTGGGTTGGGCAGGGCCTCTGCAGGCCCCACAGAAAGAACTTTCCTTGCAGGGGCTGCACTTTGCTTCTGCCTCGGCCCTCCCTGAGCAGGCTGGCAGGGCTTGCAGGTTGATGACATTTGTCCTTCAAGCCTCCAGGGCTTGTTCACCTCACTAGAATCAGTTTGGAGTTCTTTTAAGGAGCAAGATTTCGAAGTTGACCTCATGACTTCTGGTCTTTTATCAAGGGGGTATTTTTTAAATTTCAAGTTAAGAGAAGAGCTGACAGAAGCATTCCCCAGGTGATGTTGATGCTGGATGTCTCTTTAAGAGGTTTGGGCACAGAGAAGAATGAGCCCCTTGAGGGCAGGCCCAGTTTGGACAACCTGCTCTTCCACCCCAACCTCACCATGTCTGACATCACCCACCTTTTCGGAGTGACATACTAAAACATTAAAGAAAATTACTGGATTTTCTGCATAATTAAAATACAATTTAAAAAAAAAAGTTTTATATGTATTTTTTATTTTTATAATATTGTTATTTTTATTATCTTTTTTTTAATATTCATTTTTAAAACTCTATACATTTTTCGCTACCAAAAAAATTATTGGTCATTCCTTAATTAATTAAGTGACCATTATTGGCTATTGATTTCTTCCTCTTTATGCTAATTAGTCTTTTTATTAGTCCTTTTGTATTCTTTTTAATATTTTTCTCACACGTGGTAAAAGGGGCCACTTTGGGGTATATGGAGACATTTCTGGGTCACATTTGGGGAAGTGTTGGGTCTGGGGATGGAATTTGGAAGGAAGTTGAGGGTCAGGAGGACACTTAGGGGCATTGACATGGTACTGAAGTAGTACTCAGGGATCCTGAGAGAACGTCTGGGCATTGAAGTGGCAGCTGGAATTGCAAGGGGGCACCTGGAGGTCAGGAAGGGGAATCTGGGGCCGTTTGGGGTCCAGGAAGGCACTTGGGGGCTCTGACGGAGCTCCCTTGGGCACGGGAAATGATGGGAGTTGTAGGTGCAGGAATAATATGGTTTAATGGAACCGCAGAGCATCACGGGAGTTCTCGGCACAGCTGCAATGTCTCTCGGTGTGGCGCAGTGCATGACGGGACATGAAGTCAAGGCTGGAATGGCGCTCTACAGGAACAGTGGAGCATGATGGGAGCTGTAGTCCCGGAAGTGGCTCGAATCGGGTGTTTTGGGGTCCAGGAAAGCACTTGGGGGGCACTTTTGCATCAGAGCTGTGACTAGAGGTCCTCAGGGGAGAATGTCTATGGTTCAGGATCAGTTGGGGGGAGCTTGGGGAGCTCTAACTGGGCTCTTTAGGGTGCGGGGCATGGCAGGAGTTTTAGGGGTGGAAAGGTGTTATGAGAGATTCTGAAGCTGCCGGGGATGAGAGGAGATGAATTCCCACAAGTGACTGTAACGGGCATCCATGAGGTTGGGAGTATTCAGAGGATTTAGTGGACTCTCTTGAGGTGGTCCGAAATGGGCGCTGAGGGGGCACTTATGAATCCTGGAGGGTCTGGGGGACACTTATGGGACATGTGGAAGGCGGATACCAGGGGTTCTGTGGGGCACGGGGCATGATGGGTGTTGTAGTCCCAGCTCCAATGGGGCTAAATTGGGCTGTGGGGCATGATGGGAGTTGTAGGCAAAAAGAAAAGATGGCACCGAGCCCAGGAACTGCCCCTGGGTCCCTGATCTCCGGTGCTGATTGGCTGCGGGCAGTGATGGGCAGAGGTGGGAGCAGCCAATTCAACCCCTCCAGTCCCTCCCAGGCCAGCCCAGTTATTCCCCAGTACAGCCCAGTGCAACCCCAGTGCCCCTACATGCCTTCCGAGTACACCCCAGTCCCTCCCAATAAACCTGAGTTCATTCCTATTCCCTTCCAGTTTCTTCCAGTGTCATCCATAGTACACCCCGATGTCCTCCAGTCTTCCCCACAGTGTTCTCAGTTTGTCCCAGTATCCCCCAGTTTCACTCACAGTATCCCCAGTTTGTCCCACTATTGCCCAGTATCACTCCCAGTATGTCCCAGTATGTCCCAATGTTTCTCTGTGCACCCCCACAGTCCATCCCAGTCCACCCAGATTCCCCCCACCCCCAGCATTCCCCGTGTTTCCAGGTTGTCCCAGTCCTCCCCAGTATCACACCCAATGTATCCCAGTGACTCCCATAGAGTTTCAACTGTTTCCCACTATGGCCCAGTCCACTCCAGTACCACTCCCACTATATCCCAGTGTCTTCCACAGGGTTTCCCACAG
>JAREIS010001198.1:0-27028 GCA_030060385.1 Muscicapa striata striata
TGATGCTTTTGATTTTGTATGTTTTACTCTTTTTTTGGAATTGGTGCTCTGGCAGATTTTTATAATAAGGCCTTTATTTCTTCTTAAGCCTTGGATTTGAAAATACCTATTTTGGTAGCAACTGTCCAGCAACAAAGCAAGAAGATTGAAGCCCTGCAGAGAGACTTGCAAGCCTCTTCCTCAGTAAGCTGCTCATAAATTTCTCTTTTCCTGACTCCTGATATTTATAGATCTTCATAGACTTCAGCCATCCCTTCCTTCCCTGTACATGGATTGCATTCAGTACTAAACCATATGTTGCAGGGCGACCTGGTTCAACTACCCAGCACGGCAGCCCAGACTCAGGACTACTCGGGCCACCAGCTCCAGGACACCAATGTGGTGGACAGCAAAATGGCGTTTATTGAAAGGTTACAAGGGTTTATATAGATTAGGGTGGTCTGTGGTCATTTCCTGCGGCTCATATCCGGGTGGGTGGTCCAGGTACAGAGCAGAGGTCAGACAAGGAGAGAGGGCTGGGTTCCTAATTGCCCGTTACAGCCCGAAATCTTCCGCACGCTTCCCTGTCCTTCCACAATTAAGCAACAAAGCACAACAGGTTCGCTGGCAAGATTCACTCTACTGCCTACAGGAGAGCTAAGGCACAACAAGGGAAAACAAGCAACAACAAAATCAAACAAAATCCAGGCCACCAAAACAGAAATGGACTGAGAACTCTCTAGGGGAGTGTGGGTGGCTGTGTGCTGTGCTCAGGTGCATGGGACAAAAGACAGTGCGGGCAGGGATTAAAAGAAACACGGCCTAAAAACAACACTGAAGAGCACTTCAGCTTTTAACCTTAATTTGAAACTCAACTTATACCTTAGGCCTAGCAATTCAACAGAGGAACAACACTGAACTCACATCTAACTTAACTTATAACTTAACCTTCACAATTCCAGACAGCAATAACACTTAACAGCATTTTACCTAATTGTTAGCTGTACCTTCGAAGTTGTACATAGCAAATTAATAGAAAAACAACACAGATTATGACTTAGATTTAACAACTCAGCAAAAGAATAACACTTAGCAGCATTTAAGGAAGTTCATAACTATAAGTGAACCTTGCTTACAGGCCTAACTTAGATATCCAAGGTACTTCCACATCTAGGAAAGCTGTATTTCCCCCAGATTTGCTATAGCATATGTGCAGGGGCACACACACAGAGACAGAACAGTCAGTACAAGCAAGGTACATGTGAAAAATTCCCCTCAGGCCTCAGTGAAACCCTCTCTTCAGATGTTTTTGCATCTCCCGCTGGCGGAAGGATCGGGCCTTGAGGAGTGAGGGGATGGGCCCAGGACACGTCGTGTTCCGGCGACCCTCCAGGCACAGCAAAGCCGAGGGTTTGCTGGCTCTGAGAGGCCCCTCAGAGGGACACTGCTGGTCACAGCCCATGGTGGCACAGGAGAGATCAAAGGTCTCCTTTGGGATTTCTGTTAATGGGGTCACAAGAGAGAGGGGTCCAGTCATAATGATGTTTCATCCTGGCCACAGTTTCGGTTGGCACTTTCTCTAAAAGTGGGGGAATGCATCACCACACTGGGATCTCAGGGGTGCCCACGGCCTGGATGCCAGGCACACATCAAAGCCACTCTGATTCTGCCCCTCCAGCTGCAACAGGGGAGAGAAAATTTAACGAAGAACTCCTGGGTCACGTTCAGATGGGGAAACATCCCTCAGCAAGCAGCAAAACAGGAATCACAGACCCAGCCTGGGCACAGGCAGGGAATTTATTACCAACCAAATCACAGCAGGACAAGGAGAAGGGAGAGAAATCTCTCAAACACCTTCCCCTCACCCAAGAGTGAATCATCAGGACTCTGCCCAGGGGGGGTCACTGGGGATCATCCAACACCGATCCTCCCATGGGAGATGGAGCTAGAGCAGAGCACGAAGCTCTTCCCACACTCGGGGCACTCACAGGGCTTCCCTTAGTGGTGCCTCCGTTGGTGTTTGGTCAAGTTAGAGCTGTCTGAGAAGCTCTTCCCACATTCAGGACACTCGTAGGGCCTCTCCCCAGTGTGCATGTGCCGGTGTCTGGTGAGGTTGGAGTTGCGGTTGATTCCCTTCCCACAGTCAGGGCAGCGGAAGGGCCTCTCCTCTCTGTGAATCCGCTCATGTAGGAGAACATGAGAGCTGGTCTGAAACCTCTTCCCACACTCAGGACATTTGTAGGGCCTCTCCCCGGTGTGGATGCGCTGGTGTCTTCTCAGGTGAGAGTTCTGCCCAAAGCTCTTCCCACATTCCAAGCAGGTGTAGGGCCGGTCCCCTGTGTGGATCACCTGGTGCCGCATCAGGTGGGAGATGTCACTGAATCCCTTCCCACATTTCCCACACTCGTAGGGCCGTTCCCCAGTGTGGATCATCTGGTGCCGGATAAGTTCAGAGCTGCAGCTGAAACCCTTCCCACATTCCAAGCACTTGTGGGGCTTCTCTCCTCCATGAGGCTTCTCCACCAGCTCTGAGCTCTGCCTGCATCTCCGGCCGCCTTCCCGGCTCAGGGAGGGTCTTTCCTCCTCGCAGCTCCCTGGGCTGGGTTTGCAGCCCCTCCTCCTGAGGGATCTCTGGGGCTTTTCCTCCTCCTCCATCTGTCAATGCCTTGGGAATGAAAAATCCTGGTTTGGGGAAAAGACAAGAGGAGAGGGCATTGGGCTGGGGGTTCCTCCTTGCCCAAGTTCATCTCAGGAATACATTGGGCACCTTGTGTCTGTAAGAACCTCCAAAATACAAAGATTCAGCCCAAAAATCCTCCAAACATCACGACACAGATGGAAAACCCACCAAAGAACAAGATTTGGCCAAAAACCCCTCCAAAATATAAATATTCAGCCCCTGCAAAAAACAAAAACACCAACATTTAGCCCAATCAAGCTCACAAACACCAAGATTCACCCCTGTGAAAATCATGGGTCCCTCTCTCTGGTCACCTGCTGCATGTGATGGGGACAATGCTCCTGGGGCTGGGGAATGGCTGGAGATACAGGGAGGGGTGGAACCTTGTGCTCCTTCCTGTTTCTGCTCCTCCTCCTCCTGTGTCCCTACTCTTCCTCACATTCCTCTTCCTCCTACTGTTCTTCCTCCTCCTGCACAATCTCACATTTTCCTCCCATGTGCAGCGTTTGACCACTTGCATTGGAATTTTTTGTGTATTTACGTGGGTGACTCTTATTGATGGCAAAATTTGGGTATGGGGTTTTCAGTGTTCCCCTTCATGATGGATTTTGCAAAATTGGAAGAGCTTTAAAGGTGACACTTTAACAGATAAAAGGTTACTAGAATATGGATAATAAGAAAAAAATAAAGGCAGATTGTGAGGGGGCCACATGGGAGTCAACCAATGGCTGCTCTGGAAGAGAAGCAGGGGTTCCAGACAGCCAGGAGAGGAGATTTAGAAATGGAAATTAACCCTGCTGTGGCAAAGTGTGGAAAAAGTACCAGGGTCTCCTTGCCTGGGGGAGGATTTGGGCTGATTCCCTCTGGCCCTCACCCCAAGCTCTGCCTGCTTGCATAGATGGAATTTGCACAGCTAAGGCAGAGCCCATAGTGAGGATATCTGACTGCAACAGAAACTGGTTAAGCTGCAAAGGGAAACAGTAAATGGAGAATGTTGTGGAAACTTTACTTTAAAAAGTGTGGGGGGGAATATCCCTCTCCCCACTCCAACATGTGCTGTCACTGTCTGTTATACAGGGTGTATTAGAGCACTGGGGTATTACTGCTAGTCCAGAGAAACCGGTTGAGAATCCAAGTATCTGATGATTTAATTAGAGAAAAGTGGTCAACTGATGCAGCCCTGGCTGGTTGGAGCTCCCAAAAATGGGGAAAAGATGAACAGACACCAAAACAAATCCAAATCCATCGACCAACCCCTAGGAACCTAAACGAATTCATATGAGGAGAAAGAAAATTCACCAATACCTTGAGTACCATAATTAGATTAAAAACTAAATATTATTATCATTATTACTATAATTATTAATACTCATACTATTATTATTGTTGTAGTTGTTGTTATTATTATTACTGTTATTATTATTATGTACTAAAGAATATATCATCAATCCTCAAAATAACAATTGGCCACCTCCAGCTCCTGACCTTCCTGCTGACCAACCCAGGGAAATGAAGAACAAGACATTTCACCATGGGATGGGATCAGATTACCTATCAACAGAAGGAGGGGGAGTTTGTGGAAAATTAAATGACTGAAACAGCTATTTCCAAATAGATGATAACTGAAAAGTGGTGAAACAGGTGACAAAGGAAGTAAGAAAGTAGTTCATGTACCAGTCCAAATGCATAAAGGATGGGAATGGGACACGTTTTAGGGGTTCCTTGGCAGACCATGGGTTAAATGAATGCTGTTCCTCCTCTGATGTGCTGCAGCAACTCTCATCTTTTTCCCATGCTCGACACCTTGCTGAGTGCAGCTCATTCAGCAGGTGAGCAAGGGGATGCAGGTGGCAGCCAGGCATGATCCAGAAACGGCTACAAAAGGACAGGCAGTGAGGGCACTGAGAATAATCCCAAAACCAAAGAGGAACCAGGAAGAAAAAACAGAGTCAACGAGTGTATCTGCTTAGAGAAAGGGCCAGGAACTTGTACATGAGGATGCAGTGGGAGATACCTTCACTTTTATAAAATGTTATTAATTGGCACAGACTGCTGCTCAGCCAAGATCCTGCTCAATTCCTGAACTTCGAGAAGGAAAAACACTTAACAGAACCGTGAAAATCGGATGTTATACTAAAGGAGGGGTGCACATTAAGGAGGACATGCAGCAGGAGGGCTGGGAAGTCTGTGGGGAAAGGGAGAGGAGATGCAGCTGGGAAAATGAGGATAAGAACTAGGATTCGTTTTAGAGACTACATGGCAAAGGCCGTGTGGACTCTCCTTTCGTTCACCAATAAAGTCACTTTTATAGGACTCCTCTGTCTTCTTTGTGTACACAAACCCCTGAAAACGTGAATTTTCCCGCACAGCCCCGGGGCCTCTCTCAAACATTCCTTGTCCGCCTCGGGCCCCTCCCGGGACTCCAGGTGGGTCCCGGTTCCATCCCGGACTCACCCCCAGCTCCCACCGCCCTCAGCTCCCGCTCACCCCGAGCTCCCGCCGGTTCAGGGCAGCAGCGGTTCCTCGGCCCGATGCCCGGGCCGGGCCCAGCGCGGGAGCCGCTCCTCAGGCGAGGTTTGCGAGAAATGGCGGAGACCGGGAAGAGAGAGGGGAGTCCGTGCCGAGGCGAAAATGGCGCCGTTGGTCCAGGGGCAGGGCTTGTCCCCGCTCTGCCCAATCAGCGAGCGAGAACGAGGAGTGACGGCAGAATCAGCCAATCGCAGCGAGGGGCGGGCTATGCACACGACCCCTCCCTGTCCACGCGCGCCGCCATTACTTGGAAACCTCGCCTGCGGAGCGGCCGCGGCGCTGAGCCCGGCCCGGGCTGAGGCCGAAGGAGCCGCTGCTGACCTGAACCGCCGGGAGCTCGGGGTGAGCGGGAGCTGATGGCGCTGGGAGCTGGGGCTGAGGCCGGGATGGAGCAGGAACCCACCTGCAATCCTCTCAGGTGTCCGGGCTGGAGCAGAGGCGGCCTGAGAGATGCCCCGAGCCCGTGGAAGCCCCTGCAGGGCCATGGAAGTGGCTCCTGGCGGGACTTGTGAGGCCGTGGGGAATCTCCGCTGGAGCAGCCTGTTCCTGAGGAGCTGTGTCCCATGGGAGGGACCCCGGACTGGATCAGGACAAGGATTCCTGTCCCCGAGGGGGGCGGCTGTGACATGACCTGACTGTGACACCCGTCCCCTGTGCCTCTGGGTGGGGAGCGGGGAGGGATAATGGGATAAAGTTAAGCATGGGAAGCAGGGAGAGGTGGGGGGAAGATCTTTCCTTAGGATTTGGCTAACTGATGTTAATTAGGTCCGAACTCCTGGATTTCCTTCTCAGCCTTTTCCAGACCGGGGCTGGAGAGCCCCTGAGCCCAGGGTGAGGGGTCCCCCCGTGCTGAGCTGTGCTGGGGCTGTTTATGTGCTCAGGGACACTTGGCATGGGCCACGGCACTTGGCCACCAGTGGGGCTTCTGTGCACTCCTCAGGCAGAGTGTACGTCTTGGTCTAATTCTCGTTCCTTTATCAGAGCATGTCTTGAAACTCTTTTCCCTTCTCCTGCCCTTGCAGACCCGTCCATGAACACATTTTGTCCCTCAGGCCAGGGAATGTCTCCTCAATCTCTCCTGTACTGTCTCTGGGGCTCTGTCCCTTGAATGCAGCCATGGGTTTGTTGCCAGCCCCTGTGCAGGCTGTTCAAACAGGAGGCTGGGTTCAACCCTTCCCCTGTCCTCAATTCTAAATCCTCCTGTGCCACTGAACAAGTTTCATTCTGTAATCACCGAGCAGTGCTCATCCCTGGAGCAGCTCTTTTGGTTATCAGAGCTTTCTCTTGGTGCCAGAGTTGAAAAACAGGAGATCCTCCTGCCATCAGTTTTTGGGCCTCAGTTCCCATTAAGGTTGTGGCTGCACAATTCTGCAGACAATGAGGCCACTCTGGCCCCTGGGTTAAACATTTTAGGACGAGGATTCCTTTGGCATGGCCCTGTGTAGTATCCTTATTTTGAAAAACCAGGTTCACTATCCTGGTTAATTTTACAAGGTTTAATAATTGACAATAAGAGATAAACAATAAAGCAAAATGTGGTAACAGCAACGTGCTTGGCCTTCAGTCAAGAGCACACCCTAACTCAGAAACACTTCCTTAAATGCATCAGTCTGTTCCATATTCATAGATCTTCATGAATTATTAAAAATCACTCCAGACTTGTTAGTCAACGTTTTTTCCATCCCTGGGGGTCTGGTGTCTGTAATCCAAGAATGTGAAGAATTTCCTTATTATCTTTTCTATTCTACCATTGTCTGAGTTAGTTGCATGAACAAAAGCTTTTTACATCACCACGTTATAGTCCAATAAAAATGTATTTATTACACTACTATTTTTAAGCTTTGTTAGTAAGAAAACTAAAAGAAGCTATATTCATACAGAAAAGTTTTCCAACATTATACATATAGCATTCATTTTAATATTTTCAAAAATGCAGTAATGTAGTATGTACTGTGACAAACATGCAATTCAGATTTCTTTTCTGAATCTGAAAAAGCTATTCCTAGGGCAACAATCATTTTGTTTTTATTTCATTTTCTGAAGTTTTGCTGTTTCTCATGTCCATACCACAACATTGAGGCTATCTGGGTTTACAGTGTTCTGGCTAAAAGAGGGAATCCTCAGTCCTGGTCCTGCAATTCCCTATTAATCCTCAGAATTGCCACAGCTCCATTTTAGTGCTGAGTAACGCTATTTCTGAGATTTCCTGGTCTTTCTCTGGGTCAATACACCACAAAATTCAGTCAAAATATGTCCCAAATATTTAGCCTTTTTCTCCAGCATTTGTGCTTTTTTTTCAAATACTCAAAGATGCTTTTTAGCCTGAACATTCATCCATTTCACAGAGGCTTCTTCTACTTCTTCTTGTCCTCGTGATTGGAGCAAGTCACCCACATCCTGCACTAACCCAATCCCTGGGGTGGGGTAAATTCTTGTGATATTTTCTGCAAGGCTTGCCCCAATAAGGCTGGTGCTTCTGTGCATCCCTGTAGAAGGACCGTCCATGTCTTTACCATTTTCCCTTCTACCTCTTGTTCCCACTCCAAGGCAAAATACAGTTTAGCATCCTGTGTGAGTGGGCATCCCCAGAGAGCATCTTTGACATCAAGTACTGAATGGTGTCAGTGTGAGGAAGGAACCTGGTTCAAGATGGTGTAAGGATCTGAGACTGTGTGGTGCCTGGGTTAATCATCTCATTTATTATTCTTAGGTCTTGCTCTATTCCATGAATTCCATCTGATTTCTTGACTGGCAGGATAGGAGCATTGTAGGGAGAGATCCCTGGCTCCAAAAGCCCTGCCTTTAGCAGGGACTCAATAACAGGCTGTGAGCCCTTCCTTCCCTCCCTTGGAATAGGGTGTTGCTTTTAGACACCACTTGTCCTGGTTGCTTCAAAGTATTTGCAGAGGCTCCATATCTAATTTTCCCTATTTTCCTGGAGCTGTCCACACTTCCGGGTTCACTTCAGCCTTGCCAGAAATTTGCCAGACAAAGGCACAACCCTGTATCACCTTTACAGTATTACTTTGCATTCCTAAATTAGACACCAAATACTATCTCAGTAAATTACAATCACTATTAGGAATAATGAAAAGCTCCTGCATTTCAAACCATTCCCCCACATCTTCTAACACTGGTTGAATAAAAAACACCAGCTCATCTTTCCCACTTATCCTCTGAATACTGCTGTCTAAATCCCTTCTGGATTTCCCTTATTGTCCCCTTGGTGTCCATGTCCTTGATTACTTCTGGGAGAATGTGCAAACTCCCTCAACATGCTCCCAAGGGACCCTTCAGAGATATTTTGGGATCATCATCCCTTTAGCCAGGAGCCCTTCCTGGCTTTCCCTTTCTCCCCTCCATGGGTGCCCTGCCATGTTCCGTCCCCGAAGATCCCACTGCACTCACTGATGAGATTTTCAGAGCTCTCTGGCTGCTGACTCTTCCCAGCCCCCTGATGTGTTCCTCGTCTGTGTCCTGGTCACTCCGGGTCCCCAATCCATGCCGGTGCCGCTTCCCCCAGGGAGCCGATCCCCAAACTGGGTGAGGCACCTTCAGCTCCACTCGCTGCCCCCGCCCCGGACGGGGGAAGGAATTCCGGCCGAGCCCCAGGGTGTGTGGAAAACTTCACATCCCCAGAGGATTCTGTGCACAGAGAAGACAGAGGAGTCGTGTAAAAGTAATTTCATTCACAGAAGAAGGGGGAGAGGCCATGGGCCATTTGCCATGGGGTCTCTGCAGTTGCCAAGGCCGGGCCCCCCCGCGCTGCCGTGGCGGGAGCGGCTGCAGTGGGGACCGAGTGCGGGCGGGAGCGGCCGAGAGCCCAGCGCTGCCCCAGCCCGAGCTGCCCCAGCTCCATCCCCTGCCCCCTGCGCTGGGATGCTGTGGGTTGGGGGAAGAGGGAGCCAGCAGGGGGTGCTGGGCCTGGGGGCAGCAGGAGAAGGGAAGGAGAAGCAGGGCTGGAGAACAAAATGGTGAAACGATGCACATGGGAGGAGAAGGTGGGATTGTGCAGAAGAAGGCGGAATAGTTGGGAGGAAGAGGATTGAGGAGAAGTGGGGAGACAGAACAAGTAGGAGAGGAGCAGAAACAGAAAGCAACACAAGGTTCCATCCCTCCCTGTATCTGCAGCTCTCCCCATCCCCAGGAGCGTTACCCTCCCCACATGAGGCAGGTGAGCGCAGAGAGGGATCCACGATTTTTCACACAGGTGAATCTTGATGTTTCTAAGCTTTATTGGGCTAAATGTAGGTGCTTTGGTTTCTTATGGGGCCTCAATCTTTACTATTTTACAGGAGGTTTTGGCTGAATCTGGTTGTTTGGGGAGTTTTTTTATCTGTGTCCCGATATTTGGTAGATATTTAGGCTGAACCTTAGTGTTTGTGAGGTTCTTATAGACACAAGATGCCCAAAGATTTGTTTTTTTCCAAACCAGGCCTTCAGATTGGAGGAGGGAAAGCAGAGACCAGGAGGAGGCCAGACCACCCAGGGAAGGAGGGGGCAAAACCCAGCCCAGGGGCTGGCGGAGGAAAGCAGCAGCTCCTGAGCTGGTGGCGAGATCAGGCAGAGGCTCAGAGCTGGTGAGACCATGGAGGAAGAGCCCCACAGTGCTGGATGTGGAAGGGTTATCACACGGGAAGCCCTGATCGGGACAGATGATCACACTGGGGAAAAGCCCAGTATGTTGGACTTGGAAGGATTCCACAAGACGCCCTACACCGCGGAATGTGGAAACACGGGGAGCACTGTCCTACACCTGCGATTGGGCAACTGGGGAGCCACCTGAGGCCTGTGGGGAAGGTCCAACTGGCGGCCACAGCCATGTCTAGGAGAGATTCAAGAGAGAGGCCCTCGCTCCTCTAAGTGAAGGGATTCACAAACCACACCCCGCACTCCCCGAGGGGCAAGGTTCCAGGTGAAAAATTTCTTCCTAATATCCAATCTATACCTTCCTGACGTAGCTTGAGACTGTGTCCTCTGGTTCTGTCAGTTGCTGCCTGGTGGAAGAGACCGACCCCACCTGTCTACAGCCTCCCTTCAGGAAGTTGTAGAGAGCAATGAGGTCACCCTAAGCCTCCTCTTTTCCAGGCTAAACAACCCCAGCTCCTTCAAACGTTCCTCATAAGGCTTGTGTTTAGGCCCTTCACCAGCCTTGTTGCCCTCCTCTGGACACGTTCTAGCATATCAACGTCCTTCCTAAACTGAGGGCCCCAGAATTGGACACAGTACTCAAGATGTGGTCTCACCAGTGCCGAGTATAGGGAAGAATGACCTCCCTGCTCCTGCTGGCCACACAATTCCTAATGCAGGCCAGGATGCACGTTGGCCTTTGGCCAGCCCAAGGCACACTGCTGGCTCATATTCAGCCGGCTGTCAACCAGCACCCCCCAGGTCCCTTTCCTCCTGTACACTATCCAGCCACACTGTTCCCAGCTTGTAACGCTGAAGGGGATTCTTATGGCCAAAATGTAGAACCCGGCACTTAGACTTATTAAATTTCATGTTGTTGGATTCTGCCCATCTATCTAATCTATCTAAGTCTCTCTGCAGAGCCCTTCTTCCTTCCAATAGATCAACACAAGCTCCCAGCTTAGTGTCATCTGCACTTGCCAATGAAAGACTCAATGCCCTCATCCATGTCGTCTATAAAAATATTAAACAGAACTGGCCCCAGCACAGAGCCCTGAGGGACACCACTGGTGACCGGCCGCCAGCTGGATGCAGCACCGTTCACCACCACTCTCTGGGCCCGGCCGTCCAGCCAGTTCCTAACCCAGCACAGAGTGCTCCTGTCCAAGCCGTGTGCTGCCAGCTTCTCCAGGAGTATGCTGTGGGAGACAGTATCAAAGGCCTTGCTGAAGTCTAAATAGACAACATCCACAGCCTTTCCTGTATCCACCAGGTGTGTCACCTGGTCATAGAAGGAGACCAGGTTGGTCAGACACGACCTACCCTTTGTAAACCCATGCTGACTGGGTCTGATGCCCTGGCCATCCTGTAAGCGCTCCTCAGCCAATCAGACAATGCGATGAAGAAGATTCAGCCAATCAGAGAGAGCAGCTCTGATGACTCACCGGTTGCCGGGCAGACCCTCAGCACCCAGTGTTCCCCACCTGGACCCCGCCCTCCCCGCCCAAACACGATCCCCCCGCGGGGTCTCCCTAAGTCCCTCCCCAGTCCCGCCCCACAATAAACGGGACTGGGTCTAATTGGGAAACTTTACAGAGAACACTGGAAGCAGCTGGGCAGGGGCAGAGTGACAGCGGGGCTGGGGGGGACACACGACCTCCCCCAAAATCTGCGCGGGGACGGAGCTTGGGGTCCTGGCCGTGCCCGAGGCCACGGGGAGGGGCTGCAGCCACTGCTGGGTCAGGAGCTCTGTGGGCAGAGGAATGGGGGTGACACCGAACTGGGGACTCCATGGGGAGCACAAATGCTCCAGGAGAGCCAACCCCCTTCCCATCCCCCACCTTCTTGCGCAGGTAGCCGAGCCCCAGTGCCAGGAAGACAAACCCCAACACGGAGCCCTGATCCCCATCAGCGCCTTGCAGCGCAGCGTCCAGCAGCACCCTCTGGGGTCCAGGCGTCAGGACCCCCAAAACCTCTCACAGACACCCCAAGCCCCTCTAAGAACCCTCCCAGTCTCCTCCAGCCCACCTAGAGCTCCCTAAAACCTCCTCACAGCCCTTCCCAGCCTCTCCAGGACCCACCAAAGCCCCTCCTGTCCCTCTCTGGATCCCATAACCCCCTCCCATTTCCCCCTCAGTGCCCCAGCACCCCCAAACCCTGTCCCAGTCTCTTCCCAACCCCACTGGAACTCAGCAAGACCCTCCCAGTCTCTTCCCTGCACAATCGACCTCATTCCAACCCTGCTTTTCAATCCCTGATCTCTTTCCATCCCCTCCAGGCTCACTCAAATCCCTCTCTGTTATGCACAGCACCCCCAAACTCCCTCCCAGTGCCCACTGGGACCCCAGAACCCCATGACACCCTCCCCATCATCCTTCAAACCTCTTCTCAGCCCTTCTAGACCCCCCATCCTTACTCCCACTTTAAACCAAACTATCTCAATCTTCCTCCCAATTACTCCCAGTACATCCCAATTCCTCTCCCAGGCCCCCAGTGCCTCCCACTCCCCCACACTGTGGGGGCCAGGCTGTGCCCCAGTGCTGGCTCAGGGGTGCTCCAGGCTGACGTGCTCCACCTGGCAGCTGGAGGTGACCCTGCACAGGGAGGGATTTCCAGCAGCACCAGGAGCTGGTGGGTCCAGTGCCCATTGGGGACCAGGTCAGTGGCCACCACATGCCCTGAGAGCTCCTGCTGGCCCTGGAACCACCTCAGCTGGATCTGGACAGGGTAGAAATCCATCACAGAGCAGAGCAGGCAGCCAGGGCTGGGCTGGGAGCTTGTGGGCCACAGTGAGATGGAAAAACTGGGGGGAACTGGGAGAGATGGGAGAGGGCTGGTGTGGCACTGAGAGAGACTGGAAATGGACTGGGAGGCACTAGGGGTGCACTGGAATAGAGGGTGGAGGACTGGGAGTGGACTGAGAAGGCTGGGAATGACTGAGCATGGATTGGGATTTGACTGAGAAGGACGGGCAGGGTCTGGGAGGGACAATGGGGACAGTGGGATGAACTGAGGTGGCACTGGGAGGGACTGGGATGGACTTGGAGAGCCACAGAGTCACTGGGGGAGGGGCAGGAAGCCCCAGGGATGGGCACAAGGAGTGCTGGGGGCTCTGGGGTGATTCCCAGGGAGGTTTTGAGGGCTCAGGGTCATTCCCAGGCCAGGGCCTGACGGGACCTGCTCTGCCCCACGCTCAGCTCTGTGCTCCATGAGGAACGGGGTTATCACCTCGTGGTTGTGCTGGCACTGAGTGTTCACAGAGCCCACAGGAACTCCAGCCATTCCAGGCTGCCGATCAAGTGCCTCACATTCATCTCCCCACAGGGAGTGTCCACCCTTCTCCCTATTTCTCCTTTCACATCTCTCCCCTCCGTTATCCTCAGCTGCTCCCTGTGAGCTTCTCGGACCTCCAGAGCTCTTGGCTCCTACTCTGTCGGGTTATCTTAAACAAGCAAACCAGCTAATAGTTAAAAAGGTTATTTATTACAAAACACCTTTTATTACAAAGCACATCAGTTTCAAAAGGCACACAGTAAAGCAACAGCAAAGCAGTAGCAAAGCAAAAGCCTGGCAAAGAGCAGATGGCTAAAAGCCCTGGCAAAAGCCAATGGCTAAAAGCCAACAGCTGAAAAGCAACAACTCTCCCCAATACATACCTTATATAGGATTTTCCCAAAAAGCTAAGACACAAACTCGGACAACCACTCCTTAACCTATGAGAATTCTAGTTTCTTAGCACACCAGGTTACGTATAGAACTACTCATAAAATCTATCTTGTTCCATTTGAAAAATGTAAGCAATATTCTTACCATAGCTCTATTATGTCTGTGTCCTGTCTACAACTGTGGGCCTGGAGCCTCTTGCTGTTTTCAACTTTCACTAGAACTCGCACTGCTACTGTGGCATTTGAAACCTTTCACTTACTAAAAGCATTAGAGCTCACCCTAAAATTACTAACTTACTTCTACTTAAATGTCTACTTTATGTGTGAGTGGCTTAATATACTTCAATCCATCCAAAGTCTTTAATTCAATCCCTGCACTCTGGTTTCTCTCTGAAGAACTCAGAGAGATCCCTGACTCACTGACTCCAACATCTCCCCCTCCTCTTAGAACCACAAAGATTCCCTTAACAGACTTATTAATCATTTGTGAAATGCATGGAGAAAACAAGGCACCATGATTAGCACCAAAAACTTTTTCATCCATGATGCTAAATTCCAATTCACTAAACAAACCATCCAAACTGTACCATTCTGTGACTCATATCACTTGCAGGCTCCTTGGCCCATTTTCTCCTCCTGGGGGCCCTCTGGTAGCAGAGAAGGTCATCCCTTTCATCAAGGTCTGGCACAGCGTGTGTCCCCACCGCTCAACGCCTGCTGGATTGCAGCCAGCAGCAGAGCTAAAAATCTTCTTGGTGGCAAACACAGAGGCCAACCCAGCCTTGCCCTTGGCTATTTCAGGAGGGTCTTGGCCAGCCCTGCTCCTTTCACCCAGTCATCAGAGCAAAACTTCACCTGCTTCATTCAGGAACAAATGGGCATCATGGCAAAGCACACACAGATTTGCATTAACAATATAACTACAAGGATAGCTAAACAAGTGAAAAGGAGTTTTTCTGGGGTTGTGTTGGACAGACATATGATATTTAAACTTAATACATTAACTAAAGTTACTTAAGCATTTACTTTAAGTTGGCTAACTGACAAATCTGTAATACTAAAAGCAAACAAAGCAAAAGCATAAACATAACACATAATTGAACCTCATATTTTTCTTAGACTATTATCTAACAAAAAAATTCTACAATACTACTGATTCCCCCACGTTAAAAAAAAAAAGTTCACAAACTTCTGCAGGTAAAACACAATACAACAATCAACAATACTTTAAATAATAGACATACATTTATAAATAAGATAATTATCAATCCTTGAAAAACTGTCATCACCCCAGAGTCTGTAAACAGCTGACAAGCCTTGATTCAATGAGGAATTAGATGTTCATCCTTAGAAAATGAGCATCAAATTCACCCCAAAATTAGCTTCAGCTGCCATATTGATAGGGTCAAATTGCCAAGTCGAAACAACTGGAGCATTATTTTGATGCAGCAAACACCTGGGTTTACACAATATTTCCCTTCCAGGTAGAATTAAGGCCTGGCCTCTGCCTAAATTCTAATTGGAAGAGAACCCCTGACACCTTTTTATTAAAAAGCAAGACTCTTAAGAATAAAAGCTACAATTAAACATTTCAGGGTGAGAAAGAAATCAAACTCCTTCAGCAGCTTGTTCTCTCTGATGCTTTTCCTCAGGATGAGATGCTTTGAACATGGCAGGCTGCTGGAGTGCTTCTGTAATAACAACTGGGGAAAACCACAAGACTAGAAATTCAGAAGAGGCTTTCAGCGAAACTCAGATAATTTTCTTGGAACTCTGAAAAATACTTAAAATCATGAGACAGCACAGGGTCAGGTCATAGGAGACCTGCTAAAATAAGAGAGAGAATGAATAAAAAAGAAAACAAAGGAATATTAAATTTACAACTTAACTAATTATCTTCATACATTTGCTTCAGGGGCGTGTTTGGAAGTTTTCTAAAATTTACTTGGAATGTTGAAAGAATTCAGGTTAAACAATAAAATAGAAATCAAAATCATTCTGTAATACAGAATTCATACTCTTAATACAATGGTTATGAAATTAAATATGGAAATTTTGGCTCATATTAAATTTTATAGTTCAAATGATGGTCCTAGAAGTGGTTCTGATTTGTGTTAATGAAGTATTTAATTGATAATTTGAGAAATGTAAACTAGAAATCTATGACAAATTGGTTTGAAGGGAAAGCTCAAATACTGGTAATAAATCTGTGAGGCATAAATTTGCAAGTTTCTTCTTTAAAGAAATTCAAAACTTATTAATTCATAATGAGGGCATTACAAAGACTTAGAAGCTGTTTTAGTTTTTTTAATAATTAACTGTAGGAAAATTAAAACTCAATGTTGATATTTGGACAAGTGTCCACTCATATCTGAGCAATAACAGATTACTAAAAATAGGTGATATCTATTAAAATAAGATATGAAATGTCCTGTACCTTCACCATTCCAATAATTTCAGCATCTTTTTGAAAACAATGAATAAACAAAAACCTTTACTTTAACATAAAAGAACTGTGAAAATAGAACTGAATCCGTTATCATGTTCCCTTGCTCCGTTTGTCCCCAACAAGGTCGATAAAGGCAGTTCTTGGCATCCCCCCACCCCCTTTCCTCCTCTTCTTTGCAGCACTGGACTCTGCACGGCACGGGAGGGCTGAGGGACTCTAATCTTGGTATCTCAGGTTTCCCTGAAACTGGGCAATCATCTCCTCCCCCAGCATTCCCGACAGCCGGAGACAGATCTGTCTCTTCCCACTCGCTCTCACCCGTGCTGCCCTGTCCTCTCCCCTCCCATTTCCCCTCCTCTTTTCAAACACTGTTTCCCGCATGGGTTGTGCGGGGTTGGGAATTCCTTGAGCAGCCACTGCAGCCGCGGTGAAGCTGCCGCGCGGGTGGGAAGGGGGGGCTCCGTTCCAGGGATTGCTTTGAACACACGGCGTGGGGCGGGCACGGGCTGCGCCGGCTCAGCAGCCTCGGCCAGGCTTCCTCGGGCTTTCTTCTGACCAGACTCACTAACCAGGGCCCCTGCGCTCACAAAACACGGCTCGAGCGGCACCAAAGGCGGTGCTGCCGGCCGGGCCCCGGAGCCGCTCTCCCCGGCTGTGGGGCACGGTGGGGACGGGGTCCCCTGGATTTGTGCTTGAAAAAAATCACGGCAATTTGCAATATATTGGGACACCAATCGAGAAGTCAGTGAAGAAGTCTCTGTCTTTTCAGAATTAGTAAGTGGCTCACTTAAAGATTCTCTGATCAATTCCTGAGACGGTAATAACAAAGGAGTTTTCTATCTCCTAAACAAACATCATCAAAAAGTTGCAGACCTACCCGACCCCAGAAAGTTTTACTTAAAACAGAATCGGGATCTACATTTGGAAAATTCTTTCTAATATATATTAACAGTTCTCTTAACTTTTTATCTGGAACACTAAAATCATTTCTCCTTAATAAAGATTCTAAATAATCATACATATATTCCTGCTCCTCAAACACACTTTCCCCATCTCTATGGACTCACTACAACACTTAGCTTACTTTAAATATGTCATTATAAATTCTGTATCCTTTACCATAGTCTTACTTCTGTTCTTTAAATGTATTTCCCCCCTCTCTGTGGATTTACCTAAACACTCAGCTCATCTTAAATACATCATCATAAGTTCTAGATCCTTTCCTATACTCTTTAATTCTGTTCTTTAAATATATTTCCCCCCTTCTCTATGAATATACCTCAGCACTCAGCTTATCTTAAATGTATCATCATAAGCTTTGTATTTTTTCTCATTTCTGCTCCTTCGGCATAATATTTCCCATGCTCCTAGATTGCCCCAAAGTTGCTCACCTCAATATAAGATAGACAATGAGAAATCCCAGTCTCCTCCCCAGCTGTGCTTGCTTCTCCCAGCAGTCAGCAGGGCCTTTCTTCTGGCTTTCTCCTTACCACACTTATTTGAGGCCTTTGAGGAGGCCCAACAGTAATTTAAAGTTATTAGTAAAGGGAACAAACCAACGTTCCACTCACGGGGCACCAGAATTAAGGTTCCCAGACCTCTGGTTCTCTAAGAACCTTCTCTGAGCTCTGAGGCTCTTACTTCGTCAGGTAATCTTCTAAATAAGTAAAGCAGCTAATAGTTAAAAAGGTTATTTATTACAAAGCACATCTTATTACAAAGGACATCAGTCTCAACAGGCAATAGCAAAAAGCAATGGCAAAGCAATGGCAAATGCAGTGGCAATAAGCAAATGGCTAAAAGCCAGAATGGCTAAAAGCAACAACTCTCCCCAATACATACTCTTATATAGGATTTTTCCAACAAACTGAGATGCAAGCTCAGACCATCACTTCTTAACCTATTAGAATTCTAGTTTCTTAGCACGCTAGGTTATGTATATAACTACTCATACAACCTATCTTGTTCTGCTGAAATATGTAAGCAGTATTCTTACCATAGCTCTATTATGTCTAAGTCCTGTCTACAACTGTGGGCCTGGAGCCTCTTGCTGAAGATATCAGTATGTTTCAACCTTCACTAGAATTTGCACTGCTACTCTGGCATTTAAAACAGTCCACTTACCAAAAGCATAAGAACTCACCCTAAAATTACTGACTTCTACTTAAATGTCTACTTTATTTGTGAGTGGCTTAATATACTTCAATCCATCCAAAGGCTTTAATTCAATCCCTGCACTCTGATTTCTCTCTGAAGAATTCAGAGAGACCCTTGACTCACTGACTCCAACACAGGGGGTGCCTGTACCCAGGAAAAGGGGTGCACAGATTAAGGAAAGTCGAGGGTGGGGGCTGAGAAAGGCAGGAATGAGGGTCCAGGGGGTCCCAGGTCAAGGAAAAGGGGGGCTGGGGTCTCTGAGAGGGAGAGGACAGGGAAAGGGGGTGCAGTGGGGCATTGCTGCTGGATAAAGGTGTGCAGGGTGGTCCCAGTGCGTGAGAATGGAGGGTTTGGAAGAGTTTAATTCCCGGATATGGGGGCACACGGGGTCCCGGTGCAGCGGAATGGGGGTTCAGGGGGTCCCGGTGCCGGATAACGGGATGCAGTGGGTGCCCAGGAAATGGGGCTCAGGAGGGTTCCCTTTCTGGGTTCTGGGCGTCAAGACGTTCTGGTGCCTGAAAATTGAGGTTCAGGGGGGTCCTGGTGCCCAGAAATGGGGGTTCAGCGTGGTTGCGGTGCCTGGAAATAGGGGTTCAGATTGGTTCCAGGTAAGGGGTTGTATGGGGTTTTTGGAATGGAGAAGGGGGTACAGAAGGGTCCCAGTGCTCTGAAATGAACATTCAAGGGGGTCTCTGCACCCAGGAATGGAAGTTCATCTGGAAATGGAAGTGCAGGGCGGTCCTCGTGCCAAAAACGGGGGTTCAGGGGGGTTCCAGTGCTGGGGGCGTTCCTGGGGCGGATCCCGAAGCCGCAGCTTGGGAGATGCGAAAGTGACCAGGGGAGCGCCAGGACGGGGAGGGGACAGAGGAAACCCTGGGAATTCCCCTGAATCTGCCCCCGGGACCACCCAGGGTGCCCCCGCAGGACGAGAAGGGGGTGGAGAACTGGGGGGATGCAGAGACTGGGGGGTCTGGCGGCATCCAAGGGTCAGGAAGCAGAATTGGGAGAGCTGGGAAGGAAGGTTGAAGGGACTGGGAGAGGCAGGATGGGAGATCCAGGGGGTCCCAGTGCCCTGGAAAAGCGTCCAGGAATCCCCAGTGTTGAGGGAAAGGAAGGTCTGTGTTATAGATAAAAACGTGATCAAGCCGAATTAAATATGATTAAAATAAGCAATATTTATTTTGTGACCGAAATACCGTCCTCGACAGCCACAATGGCAAAGGAACAGCGCCGAGCCCGGGATCGACACCGAGTGAACACACAATGATCCGAACTCTATCGCTTCGAATCCCCCAGTGTTCACAAAACAGCTTTGGTTAGTCCAGTTTTTATACAGTTTTTTTTAGCCCAGAGCAGAGGTCTTTGTCTTCTCCTGTCGTTCAGCATATTCATGTAGCCTTTTTTCACCGTGTTGAGCTGGACAAAACCATATGAGATGTATCCTGTCGATCTTACTTTACGGAAATGGGGCATTCAGATGTATTTTTCCCATGGCGTTGATTATCTTTAATCAAGGGTGCTTATTGGGTCCTCGTAGCTTGGGTGCCTCCCTAGACAGAGATATCTCCGCTGCTGCTGGGTCTATTAAGTTGTTAGTTTGAGCTGTCCTACCTTTGTTGGATGTTACAATGATGTAATCAAGCCATCTGTGTCTTTACTGGCTGTGGTTCGGTTTTTAGCTTTTTTACTTTGCTCTTACAAATATTGCTTATTCTACACTGCTATATAATTCTTACACCAATTACATTCTATTCATCCATTACAGTCTGGGAGCTGGGAAAGGCAGGAATGGGGGTCCAGGGGGTCCCTGGGTCACAGGAAAAGGGGGCTGGGGCTGGGAGGGGAGTGCGGATCCCGGGGATGCAGTTTGGGAGACGCGAAAGCGAGACAAGAGTAGAGGGGAATTCCAGGGAATTCATCTGGATCTCTGCTGAGACCAGGAAGTCTCGGGAATGGAGAACTGGGGGGACGCGGAAATTTGGGAGATCTGGGGGTCCAAAAGCTGAGGAAAAGGGCGGATCTGGGGTGTGGGAAGGGCGGGATGGCCGGGAATGGGGGTACAGAGGGGTCCCAGAGCACTGACGGGGGTGCAGGGGGATCCCAGCCCCGGATAAGGGGGTGCAGGGGGGTCCCAGTGCTGGGGAAGGGAGTATGGGGGAGTCCCCGTGCCCAAAAATGGGGGTTCAGGAGTTCCCATTCTGGGGAATGTGTGTTAAGGAGGAGCTTCCTTCCCAGAATTCGGGGCTCAAGGGGGTTCCACTGCCAGAAAATGGGGGTTCAGGGGGTGCTGGTGCCCAGAAATGGGGGTTCAGGGGGGTCACTGTGCCAGATAAGGGGGTACAGGAAGGCGGTGATGTTGGGAAAGGAGGTACAGGGAGGTCCCAGTGCTTGGCAAGAGGATTGAGGGGGCTCACAGGACCCAAAATGGGGATTCCAGGGTTCCCCTGCCTGGGAATGGAGGTTTAGGAGGTTCTCAGTGCCTGGAAATGCAAGTTCAGGGGTGGGAAGATGGGTTCTAAGGATAGGGCAGAAGGCAATCTTTCCCAATGAATTACAGCTGTACTGATTACTGAGGAGTGGAAACAACCTGGCCTGCCCAATGAGGGTGGGTGTTATAAAAGAGGGGTCAGCTGGCCACAAGCTGCTGCTGGAGTTGGAGCTTGAGACCCAGGGTCTGCTGCAGCTTGGCATGGAGTGTGCTGGTTGTGCTGTGGGTAGGTAAGGGACATGCAGTTGTGCAAGGGACAGAGAAGGTAAGAAGTTGTGTGAGGGACAGGTTGGGGTTTACCAGTCATGTACAAGGAAGAAGGAAACTTGCACAGAGGAGAGGAGTCAGAGCTGTGTGGAGATGCCTATGAGGAAAAGAGACAGATTTGCCTGAAAGAAGTTCATTGAAAGAAGGCACGAGAAGTTTTTAATAAAGGATTGGTGATTATGCCAGTTGTGTCCGTCTCGACACAATAACTACATCCTCCCATGTCCTCACCCCTGTCTCAGTTCAATGTCTTTATTTTTACCCCAAGGTTGGATGATTTAAAGGGATGAAGAGAAATGAAAAGCAAATCAAGGCCAAAAGAAAAGGATTTCCATATCTGTGTGAGCTGAGGATCCACGTACTTGGGAGGGAGGGAAGAAGCTTTTCTGGAGGAGTTTCCACTCCACTGTCTCCAAAATCTTGGTCTTTCCCCCAGTTTATCAGCATTTGGCTGCAGAAGACACCCTTGGGCAATAGGAAATCAAAACCCTGGAATCACTGAGGCTGGAAAGGACCTCCAAGACCATTCAGTATTCCTGGATGCCATTAGAAGAGAGAATTGAACACAGAAGATTTTCTGGGGTTGAAAGTCAACAAATTCACTCACCAGAAGGAATTCCCTCTGTGCTTGTGTCCTAATGGACATTCCTGTCCCTGCGTTCATCAACGTGACCAGAGGAAGACAGGATGATGCAGAGCCCCCCCAGCCAGGTGTCTTCCAAAAACACAGATCACCAGGACCACGGATCACCAGGGCTCTGCCCAACGGGGGTCACTGGGGATCATCCAACACCGATCCTCCCATGGGGGATGGAGCTGGAGCAGAGCACGAAGCTCTTCCCACACTTGGGGCACTCACAGGGCTTCCCTTAGTGGTGACTCCGTTGGTGTTTGGTCAACTCAGAGCTCGTGGAGAAGCTCTTCCCACACTCAGGGCACTTGTAGGGCCTCTCCCCAGTGTGGATGCGCCGGTGGACAGTGAGGGTGTCGTTGCGGTTGAATCCCTTCCCGCAGTCGGGGCAGCGGAAGGGCCTCTCCTCTGTGTGAATCCGCTCATGTAGGAGAACATGAGAGCTGGTCTGAAACCTCTTCCCACACTTGGGACACTTGTAGGGCCTCTCCCCGGTGTGGATGCGCTGGTGGACTCTCAGGTTGGAGCTCTGCCCAAAGCTCTTCCCACATTCCAAGCAGGTGTAGGGCCGTTCCCCTGTGTGGACGACCTCCCTTCCAACATTTCGCATCAGGTTGGAGATGTTCCTGAAGCTCTTCCCACATTTCCCACACTCATAGGGCTTTTCACCAGTGTGGGTCATCTGGTGCTGGACCAGAAGGAACCTGCGGATGAAACCCTTCCCACATTCCAAGCACTTGTGGGGCTTCTCCCCTCCATCAGGCTTCTCCACCAGCTCTGAGCTCCGCCTGCATCTCCGGCCGCCTTCCCGGCTCAGGGAGGGTCTTTCCTCCTCGCAGCTCCCTGGGCTGGGTTTGCAGCCCCTCCTTCTGAGGGATCTCTGGGGCTTTTGCTCCTTCTCCATCTGCCCACGCCTTGGGAATGAAAAATCCTGGTTTGGGGAAAAAAAAAAGAAAAAACCGCCTTCGACTAGGGGGTTCCTCCTTGCCCAAGTTCATCTCAGGAAGTCATTGGGCATCTTGTGTGTGTATGAACCTCCCAAACACCCAACCCAAAAATTCTCCAAACATCAAGAGAGAGATCAAAATCTCCCCCAAACAGCAAGATTCAGCCAAAACCTCCTGCAAAATATAAAGATTCAGACCCCATAAAAAACCAAAGCATTAACATTTAGCCCAAAAAAGGCTCAGAAACACCAAGATTCACCCCTGTGAAAATTGTGTATCCCTCTCTCCGGTCACTTGCTGCACATGAGAGGGACAAGACTGCTGAACCTGGGGAGGAGGCTGCATATACAGGGAGGGGTGGAACCTTGTGCTGCTTCCCATTTCTGCTCCTCCTGTGCCCCTAGTGTTCCTCGCACTCCTCTTCCTCCTAATATTCCTCCTTCTCCTGCACAATCCCACCTTTTCCTCCCACGTGCATCCTTTGACCATTTTGTTCTCCAGCCCTGCTTCCCCTTCCCTTCTCCTGCTGCCCCCAGGCCCAGCACCCCCTGCCGGCTCCCTCTTCCCCCCAAACCCAGCATCCCAGCGCAGGGGCAGGGATGGAGCTGGGGCAGCTCGGGCTGGGGCAGCGCTGGGCTCTCGGCCGCTCCGCACTCGGTCCCCACTGCAGCCGCTCCGCCATGGCAGCGCGGGGGCCCGGCCTTGGCGCTGCCCCCTCCCACCTCCCAAATTCCCCTCGCGGGGGGCCCTGGAGCCCGAGGGGGCAGGTGGGGTCCAGGTGGGGAACGCTGGGAGCTGCGGCTCTGCCTGGACCCCCAGGGAAGGGACAACAGGAAAGTGTCTTTACAAACAGATGCTGGGAATCCGCTTGGAGACAGGGCCAGGGACGTGCACATAAGGAAGTGACAGCAGAAGCCATCAGGTTCAGAAAATGTTATTAACTGACCACACAGACTGCTGCTCAGCTAAGGGGGATGCAGTGGGTGCATTGGCAAGTCTGCACCTCTCAAGTACTTCAGCCAAGTAGAAGAAGCCTCTGTGAAATGTCTGAATGTTCAGGCTGAAAAGCAGCTTTCAGTACTTGGGGAAAAAAAGCGCAAATAGGAGGGAAAATGGTTAAATATTTGGGACATATATTTACTGAAGGTTTGCATTGAATTGACCCAGAGAAGGACCAGGGAATCTCAGAAGTAACGTTACCCAGCAATAAAACGGACCTGAGACAATTCTGAGGACTAATAAGGAATTGCAGGACCTGGACTGAGGATTCTCTGTTCGAGCCAGAACATTTTATAGTTTTTTAAAACCAGACAGCCTCAATGTTCTTGTATGGATTCCAGAAACAGCAAAACTTCAGAAAATGAAATAAAACCACAATGATTGTTGCCCCATCCATGGCTCTTGCAGACTCAGAAATTTTAATTGTATGCATGTTAAAGTAGGTATTATATTATTGACTTCTGGCAAATATTAAAACAAAAGCTACATGTATAATGTTGGAAAACTTGCTGTATTAATATGGTTTCTTTTAGTTTTCCCATTAACAAAACTTAGAAATAGTAGTGTGATAAATATATTTTTCTTGGACTACAACATGGTGAGGTAAAAAGCTTTTCTTCATGCAACTAACTCAGAGAATGGTAGAAAAGATAATCAGGAAATCCTTCACATTCTTGGATTATGGGACACCAGAGCTCCAGGGAAGGAAAAAAAGTTGGTTTACAGGTTGGGGGGGGAATGTGTTTGAACAATGCCTAAAAGACCGATGAATATGCAAGAGGTTGATGCATTTAAGGAAATACTTTCTGAGTTAGGGTGTGCTCTTGGCTGAAGGCCAAGCATCCTGCTGTTATAACCTTTTGCTTTATTATTTGTCTCTTATTGCCTTTTATTAAAACTTTAAATATTTACCAGGAAAATGAACCTCTCTTTTAAAAATGTGGATGTTACACAGAGCTATGCCAAAGGGACTCTTGATCAGAAATGTTCAACCGAGGGGCCAGAGTGGCCTCACTCTCTGCAGAATTTTGCAGCTATAGATTTAATGGGACCTGAGGCCCAAAAACTGATGGCAGGAGGATCTCCGGTGGTTCAAGTCTGGCACCAAATTAAAGCTTTGATCACCAAAAGAGCCTCTACATGGATGAGAAGTGCTCAGTGATTACAGAATGAAACTTGTTCAGTGGCACAGGAGGATTTAGAATTGAGGACAGGGGAAGGGTTGAACCCAGCCTCCTGTTTGAACAGCCTGCACAGGGGCTGGGAACAAACCCATGGCTGCATTCAAGGGACAGAGCTCCAGAGCCAGCACAGGAGAGACTGATGAGACATTCTCTGGCCTGAGGGACAAAATGTGTTCATGGATGGGTCTGCAAGGGCAGGAGAAGGGAAAAGAGTTCCAAGACACGCTCTGATTAAGGAAAGGGAATTAGAGCAAGCGCAGGTCACCGCCCGCATGGTCAGCTCAACCGGCGGAGCTGTGTGTGCTTGGAAGAGCCTGGCACTGAAATGCCATGAGCAGGAAGGCTCAAATATCTGCTGGGGACAGCATGGCAGCTAACAGGGGGGCAAAAGCAATTCTGACCTCTTCAGCAATCACTGGATCACTTATTAAGGTATTTCTAAAACAAATCATTCCAAGATAAGCGATTGTGGAAGCAACAGACTCAGATGGGGAACTCATTTTACAGGAAAGATCCTTCAGGGGGTTATGGCTGCTTTAGGAATACAATGGGACTTCCACAAGCCCTGGCACCCCCAGAGCTCAGGTCAGGCAGGAAGAATGAATGGGGAAATAAAGAAACTCCTTTGGAAGCTGGTGATAGAAACCAAGATGCCACAGGTATGGCTTTTGCCCTTGGCTTTGGCAAGAATAAGAGCCAGACCCAGAGCAGATATTCAATTATCACCCTTGGAATTGCTGTTTGGAATTCCTTACTCTGGTAATTCTCCACCTAGTGGAGAATAATCCTACTTTTGTCTTGTCAGTTAAGTTTGGGCCAAGGATGTGACAATCAATTTTTTACTCCTAGGAGAAGCAGAAATAACTTGATTGCTCTGGGAATTTTTTGCGTGTATTTTGGCGAGGCTCTAAGTGGTGGCAAAATTTCCATTTGGGTTTTTCGATGTTCACCTTTAGGATGGCTTTTGCAAAACTAGAAGGGCTTTAGAGGTGATGCTTTAATGTATGAACAGTTAACAGAATATTTTTTAAAAAGAAAAAGAAGAAAACAAAAGAGCAGATTGTGGGGTTGCCACATGTGAGTCACCCAATGGCTGCTCTTGAACAGAAGCTTAATTCCAGGCAGGCAGGAGAGGAGCTTTAGAAATGCAAATTAACACTGCTGGGGCAAAGTGTGGATAGTGTACCAGGGTCTCCTTTCCTGGGGGAGGAATTGGGCTGATTCCCTCTGGCCCTCACCCCAAGCTCTGCCTGCTTGCACAGATGGAATTTGCACAGCTAAAGGCAGAGCCCAGAGTGAGGATATCTGACTGCAACAGAAATTGGTTAAGCAGCAAAGGAAAACAGCAAATGGAGAATGTTGTGAAAACTTTACTTTAAAAAGTGTGGGGGGGAATCATCCCTCTCCACACTCCAACATGTGCTGTCACTGTCTGGGTTATACAGGGTGTATTAGAGCACTGGGGTGCTTTTGCTAGTCCAGTGAAATCAGCTGGGAATCCAAATATTTGATGACTTAATTAGAGAAAAGTGGTCAATTGATGCAGCCCTGGCTGGAGGAGTGCTCAAAATGGGGAAAGATGAACAGAAACCAGAAAAAACCCTACAAATCCATGGACCAGCCCCTGGGAACCTGAAGGAATTCATATGAGGAGAAAGAAAATTCACCCATACTTTGAGTACCACATTTAGATTAAAAACTAAACAGTATTATCATTATTACTATTATTATTAATACCCATACTATTACTATTGTTGTTGTAGTTGTTGTTATTTTATTATTATTACTGCTATTATTATTATGTACTAAAGAATATATTATCAGTCCTCGGAATAACAATTGGCCACCTCCAGCTCCTGACCTTCCTGCCGACCAACCCAGGGAAATGAAGAAGACATTTCACCATGGGATGGGACCAGATTACCTACTAACAGAAGGAGGAGGAGTTTATGGAAAATTAAATTACTCAAACTGCTGGTTCCAAAGAGATAACTGAAAAGTGGTGAAACAGGTGACAAAGGAAGTAAGAAAGTAGATCATGTACCAGTCCAAATAGGGAAAGGATGGCAATGGGACATGTTTTTGTGGTTCCCTGGCAGACCATGGGTTAAACGAATGCTGTTCCTCCTCTGATGTGCTGCAGCAACTCTCATCTTTTTCCCATGCTCGACACCTTGCTGAGTGCAGCTCATTCAGCAGGTGAGCAAGGGGATGCAGGTGGCAGCCAGGCCTGATCAGAAACGGCTACAAAGGACAGGGAGTGAGGGCACTGGGAATAATCCCAAAATCAAAGAGGAACCCGGAAGAAAAAACAGAGTCAATGAGTGAATCTGCTTGGAGATAGGGCCAGGAATTTGTACACGAGAAAGCAATGGGAAAACTCCTCAGTTTCAGATCCTGCTCAATTCCTGTCATTCGAGAAGG
>JAREIS010001199.1:0-22345 GCA_030060385.1 Muscicapa striata striata
GGCTGATTTTAGGGTGATTTTGGGGGATTTTGGGATGATTTTGGGGTGATTTTTTGGATGACTTTTTGGGTGATTTTGGGGTGATTTTGGGATTATTTTGGTGAGATTTGGGGTGATTTGGGAGATTTTGGGATGATTTGGGGTGATTTGGGGGTGATTTTGGGGCTGATTTTTGGGCTGATTTTAGGTGACTTTTTGGGGATTTTGGGATGATTTTGGGGTGATTTTTGGGGTGATCTTTGGGGTGATTTTGGTGTGATGTGGGAATGATTTTTGGGGTGATTTTGGGGTGATTTGGGGTATTTCAGGGCCGCTTTGGGCTATTATGGGATGTCCCCTCCCTCCCCTCCCCCCTCACCTGCTGTCCGTGTCCGTAGGCGGCGCCGGCGGGAGGGGCGGCTGGGGGGGGCTCCTGGGGAGGGGGCGGGGAGGGGCAGGGAGGGGCGGGGAGGGGCGGGGGCGGGCCGCCCCGAGGGAGGGGGAGGGGCGTCCCGGGGTGGGGGGAGGGGCGCCCCAGTGGGGGGAACCCTGGGGAACCCTGTGGGGGAGGGGACACGGGGTCAGGGGGGGGGCCACGCCCACCGTGTCCCCTCCCCCGCTTTGTCACCCAATTGTCACCCTCATTGTCACCCCCATTGTCACCCTATTGTCACCCCCACTGTCACCCCATTGTCACCCCACTGTCACCCCCTTGTCACCCCACTGTCACCCCATTGTCACCCCATTGTCACCTCCACTGTCACCCCATTGTCACCCCCACTGTCACCCAATTGTCACCTCATTGTCATCCCATTGTCACCTCACTGTCGCCCCATTGTCACCCCATTGTCACCCCATTGTCACCCCACTGTCACCTCATTGTCACCCCATTGTCACCCCGCACTGTCACCCCCATTGTCACCCCATTGTCACCCCCATTGTCACCTCCACTGTCACCCCCAATGTCACCCCACTGTCACCCCCATTGTCACCTCCACTGTCACCCCATTGTCACCCCATTGTCACCTCCACTGTCACCCCCAATGTCACCCCACTGTCACCCCATTGTCACCTCACTGTCACCCCCATTGTCACCCCATTGTCACCTCCACTGTCACCCCATTGTCACCTCGCTGTCACCCCCACTGTCACCCCCATTGTCACCCTATTGTCACCCCATTGTCACCCCCATTGTCACCCCAATTGTCACCCCCATTGTCACCTCCACTGTCACCCCATTGTCACCCACTGTCACCCCACTGTCACCCCATTGTCACCCCATTGTCACCTCACTGTCACCCCATTGTCACCTCATTGTCACCCCATTGTCACCCCATTGTCACCCCATTGTCACCCCCATTGTCACCCCATTGTCACCCCCACTGTCATCCAATTGTCACCCTCATTGTCACCCCATTGTCACCCTCATTGTCACCCCCATTGTCACCCCCCATTGTCACCCCATTGTCACCCCATTGTCACCCCCACTGTCACCCCCATTGTCACCCCCATTGTCACCCCCACTGTCACCCCCACTGTCACCCCATTGTCACCCCATTGTCACCTCACTGTCACCCCATTGTCACCTCATTGTCACCCCATTGTCACCCCATTGTCACCCCACTGTCACCCCCACTGTGACATGAAATCCCACGGGAATCTACAGGAATCCTTTGGGAATCCAAGGGGAATTCCATGGGGATCCCACACCTGAATCCCATGGGAATCCTATAGGAATCCCACTGCTGATTCCCTTGAAATCCTATAGGAATCCAACCAGAATCCCATGAGAACCCCATGAAATCCTATCAGAATCCTATGGGAATCCTATGGCAATCCCACCCCTGAATCCTATGGGAATCCTATGGGAATCCTATGGGAACCCTATGGGAATCTACAGGAATCCCATGGGAATCCCACCCCCGAATCCTATGGGAATCCTATGGAAATCCTATGAGAATCCTATGGGAATCTACAGGAATCCCAATGGGAATCCCATGGCAATCCACCCCAGGATTCCATGGGAATCCCCCCCCAGAATCCCAACGAGAATCCCAATGGGAATCCCGTGTCAATCCCCCCCAGAATCCCAATGGGAATCCCATGGGAATCCCGTGTCAATCCCCTCAGAATCCCAATGGGAATCCAGTGTCAATCCCCCCCAGAATCCCATGGGAATCCCGTGTCAATCCCCCCAGAATCCCAATGGGAATTCCATGGGAATCCCCCCCCAGAATCCCAACGGGAATCCCGTGTCAATCCCCCAGAATCCCAATGGGAATCCCATGGGAATCATATGGGAATTCCACAGCTGAACCCTATGGAAATCCTATAGGAATCCTATGGGAATCCTATGGGAATCCCAGCCCCGAATCCTATGGGAATCCCATGGGAATCCTATGGGAATCCCACCCCTGAATCCTATGGGAATCCTATGGGAATCCTATGGGAATCCCACCCCTGACTCCTATGGGAATCCTACGGGAATCCTATGGGAATCCCACACCTGAATCCTATGGGAATCCTATGGGAATCCCACCCCTGAATCCTATGGGAATCCTACGGGAATCCTACGGGAATCCCACCCCTCAATCCTATGGGAATCCTATGGGAATCCTATGGGAATCCTATGGGAATCCCACCCCTGACTCCTATGGGAATCCTATGGGAATCCTACAGGAATCTACAGGAATCCCATGGGAATCCCACCCCTGACTCCTATGGGAATCCTATGGGAATCCCACCCCTGAATCCTATGGGAATCCTATGGGAATCCTATGGGAATCTACAGGAATCCCATGGGAATCCCAGCCCCGAATCCCATGGGAATCCAACGGGAATCCCACCCCTGAATCCTATGGGAATCCTATGGGAATCCTACAGGAATCCCATGGGAATCCCAGCCCCGAATCCCATGGGAATCCTATGGGAATCCCACCCCTGAATCCTATGGGAATCCTATGGGAATCCTATGGGAATCCTACGGGAATCCCACCCCTGACTCCTATGGGAATCCTATGGGAATCCTACAGGAATCTACAGGAATCCCATGGGAATCCCAGCCCCGAATCCCATGGGAATCCCCCCCTCTTTCCCTCCCCCTCGCTCTCTCACCGGCGCCGTTGCCGGCCCCGCGCATCCCGCGCTGTCCCCGGCCTGCCCCTCGCTGCTGCTGCTGCTGCTGCTGCTGCTGCTGCTGCTGCCCGGGGAACGCCCCACGCGAGGCCTGCGTGTCCGTCCGTCTGTCCGGCCGCCTGTCCGGCCGCCTGTCCGGCCGCCTGTCGGGCGGGACGCTCGGCCGCGCTCCGGCCCTCCTCGTTGTAGCGGCGAACCAGCGCGGCCGCCTCGTCCCGCGGCAGCTCCACGAACTGCACGGCGTCCAGGAACTCGCCCGCCTCCGGCAGGGTGAAGTTGGCTGTGGGGTTGGAATGATGGGATTTGGGGTCAATGGAGGGATCCCAAATAAAAATCCCAGAAATCCCAAAAATCCCAGAAATCCCAAAAATGGGGAGTGGGTGAAATCCCCAGGAACTGCACGGCGTCCAGGAACTCGCCCGCCTCCGGGAGGGTGAAGTTGGCTGTGGGGTTGGAATGATGGGATTTGGGGTCAGTGGAGGGATCCTAAATATCCCAAAAATTCCAGAAATCCCAAAAATCCCAGAAGTCCCAAAATCCCAAAAAAATCGCGAATTCTTGGGAGTTGTTGGTGCTGAAATGGAGGAATTCCCAATTTTTGGGATGGTCTCAAAACCCTTTGGGGTCCCTGTTCCCAGTCCTGGATAAATGGGGATAACGGGATTTGGGATCAATGGAGGGATCCTAAAAATCCCAAATATCCCAAAAATTCCAGAAATCCCAAAAATGGGGAGTGGGTGAAATCCCCAGGAACTGCACGGCGTCCAGGAACTCGCCCGCCTCCGGGAGGGTGAAGTTGGCTGTGGGGTTGGAATGATGGGATTTGGGATCATTGGAGGGATCCCAAAAATCCCAAGGATCCCAGATTGGGTCGGAATTAGGGGATTTGATGGGATTTGGGGTCACTGGAGGGATCCCAAAAATCCCAGAAATCCCAAAATCCCAGAAATTCCAAAAATCCCCAAATTCTTGCGAGGTGTTGGTCATAAAATGGAGGAATTCCCAATTTTTGGGATGGTCCCAAAACCCTTTGGGGTCCCTGTTCCCAGTCCTGGATAAATGGGGATAACGGGATTTGGGATCTGGGATCAATGGAGGGATCCCAAAAATCCCAAATATCCCAAAAATCCAAAAAAAAACCCCCAAATCCTTTGGAGTTGTTGGTGCTGAAATGGAGGAATTCCCAATTTTTGGGATGGTCCCAAAACCCTTTGGGGTCCCTGTTCCCAGTCCTGGATAAATAGGGATAACGGGATTTGGGATTTGGGGTCATTGGAGGGATCCCAAAAACCTCGGGAATCAACAATCCTAAAGATCCCAAAGATCCCAAAAATCCCAAAAATCTCAAAAATCAGAGAAATCCCAAAAATGGGGAGAGGGTGAAATCCCCACGGACTGCACGGCGTCCAGGAACTCGCCCAACTCCGGAAGGGTGAAGTTGGCTGTGGGGTTGGAATGATGGGATTTGGGGTCAGTGGAGGGATCCTAAATTTTTCCTACCAGAACCTCCAAAATTTTCCTCCACCAAAACCCTTCAAACCCCTCCAAAAATCCCCATTTTTTCCCCCATTTTTTCCCCATTTTTTCACCGTTTTTTCACCGTTTTTCCCCGTTTTTTCACCATTTTTCCCCGTTTTTTTTTCCCCTTTTTCCCAAAATCCCCCTTTTTCCCCCCAAACCCACCCTTCATCTCCATCACTGTGTGCTCAGGCACCTCCTTGCCCTCCCAAACCCCCAAAAATCCCAATTCTTTTCCCCATTTTTCCCCCGTTTTTCCCCATTTTTGCTCCGTTTTTCGCCATTTTTTCACCGTTTTTCCCCGGTTTTTTTTCCCCTTTTTCCCAAAATCCCCCTTTTTCCCCCCAAACCCACCCTTCATCTCCAGCACTGTGTGCTCAGGCACCTCCTTGCCCTCCCAAACCCCCCAAAATCTCCATTTTTCCCCCCATTATTTCCCCATTTTTGCTCCGTTTTTCACCATTTTTTCACCGTTTTTCGCCATTTTTTCACCGTTTTTCGCCGTTTTTTCACCGTTTTCCCCCGGTTTTTTTTCCCTTTTTCCCAAAATCCCCCTTTTTCCCCCCAAACCCACCCTTCATCTCCAGCACGGCGTGCTCAGGCACGTCCTTGCCCTCCTCGTCCGTGCGTTTCACCGTGCGCTGCCGCAGCTCCTGGTCCGTGGGACACACCACGATGGCTCGGCGCTGGAACCCCGCAAAGGGCCTCATCTTCCTGCGCTGGGCCGAGCCATAGACGTTGGTCTGGGGAGAAAAATCCAAAAATTGGGAAAATTTGGGGCAAAAATAGCAAAAACAGGAAAAAAACGGGGTAAAAATCGGATTTTTTAGTGAATTTTTAGCGATTTTTTTGGGTTTTTTTGAGGTTGTTTCCATGAAAAAGGAGAATTTGGGGAGGAATTTTCCTGGGCTGGGCTGATCCATAAACGTTGGTTTGGGGAGAAAAATCCAAAAATTGGGAAAATTTGGGGCAAAACGAGCAAAAAACGGGAAAAAATCGGATTTTTTAGCAAATTTTTAGGGATTTTTTGGGGTTTTTTAGGAGCTGGTTTCTCATAAAAGGAAAATTTGGGGGGAATTTTCCTGGGCTGGGCTGAGCCATAGACGTTGGTTTGGGGGGAAAAATCCAAAAATTGGGAAAATTTGGGGCAAAAATAGCAAAAACAGGAAAAAAACGGGGTAAAAATCGGATTTTTAGCGATTTTTAAGCGATTTTTTGGGGTTTTTTTGAGGTCGTTTCCATGAAAATGGAGAATTTGGGGAGGAATTTTCCTGGGCTGGGCTGAGCCATAAACGTTGGTCTGGGGGGAAAAATCTAAAAATTGGGAAAATTTGGGGCAAAAATAGCAAAAACAGGAAAAAAACGGGGTAAAAATCGGATTTTTTAGTGATTTTATAGGGATTTTTTAGCGATTTTTGGAGTTTTTTTTGAGCTGGTTTCCATGAAAATGGAGAATTTGGGGGGAATTTTCCGGTGCTGGGCTGAGCCATAGATGTTGGTCTGGGGGGAAAAATCTAAAAATTGGGAAAATTTGGGGCAAAAAGAGCAAAAACAGGAAAAAAACGGGGTAAAAATCGGATTTTTAGCGATTTTTTAGCGATTTTTTGGGGTTTTTTTGAGGTCGTTTCCATGAAAATGGAGAATTTGGGGAGGAATTTTCCTGGGCTGGGCTGAGCCATAAACGTTGGTCTGGGGAGAAAAATCTAAAAATAGGGAAAATTTGGGGCAAAAATAGGAAAAAATGGGAAAAAAACAGAAAAAAATCAGATTTTTAAATGATTTTTTAGCGATTTTTTAAGCGATTTTTGGGTGTTTTTTGAGCTTGTTTTCATGAAAAAGGAGAATTTGGGGGGGAATTTTCCTGGGCTGGGCTGAGCCATAAACGTTGGTTTGGGGAGAAAAATGCAAAAATTGGGAAAATTTGGGGCAAAATAGGAAAAAACGGGAAGAAAACCGGAGAAAAAATTGAATTTTTGTGCAATTTTTGGGGTTTTTTTTGGGTTTTTGGGGTTTTTTTGAGGTTGTTTCCCTGAAAATGGAGAATTTGGGGAGGAATTTTCCTGGGCTGGGCTGAGCCATAAACGTTGGTTTGGGGAGAAAAATGCAAAAATTGGGAAAATTTGGGGAAAAATGGGAAAAAACGGGAAAAAATCTGAGAAAAAATTGAATTTTTGTGCAATTTTTGGGGGATTTTTTTTGGTTTTTGGGATTTTTTTTGAGGTTGTTTCCATGAAAATGGAGAATTTGGGGAGGAATTTTCCTGTGCTGGGCTGAGCCATAAATGTTGGTTTGGGGAGAAAAATGCAAAAATTGGGAAAATTTGGGCAAAAATAGGCAAAAAACGGGAAAAACCTGAGAAAAAATTGAATTTTGGAGCAATTTTTGGGGTTTTTTTTTGGGTTTTTGGTTTTTTTTTTGTTCGTTTCCCTGAAAATGGAGAATTTGGGGAGGAATTTTCCTGGATTGGGCTGAGCCGTAAATGTTGGTTTGAGGAGAAAAACCCAAAAATTGGGAAAATTTGGGGGAAAAATAGGAAAAAATGGGAAAAAAACGGAAAAAAATCGGATTTTTTAGCGATTTTTTGGGGTTTTTTTGAGGTCGTTTCCCTGAAAATGGAGAATTTGGGGAGGAATTTTCCTGGGCTGGGCTGAGCCATAAACATTGGTTTGGGGAGAAAAACCCAAAAATTGGGAAAATTTGGGGCAAAACGAGCAAAAAACGGGAAAAACCTGAGAAAAAATTGAATTTTGGAGCAATTTTTGGGGTTTTTTTTGGGTTTTTGGGGTTTTTTTTGAGGTTGTTTCCATGAAAATGGAGAATTTGGGGAGGAATTTTCCTGGGCTGGGCTGAGCCATAAACGTTGGTTTGGGGAGAAAAATGCAAAAATTGGGAAAATTTGGGGAATTTTGTGGAAAAATGGGGAAAAGGGGATTTTGAAGGGAATTTTTGGGGGATTTTGGGAGATTTTGGGGGTTTTTTTTACTGATTTTTGGGGCGTTTTTGGGGATTTTTGAGCCCTGAAAAAGGTCACTGATGTCCCCATGGCACCCACCTGGTCCAGGGAGGTGACAGTGGCAGCAGGGAGGGGACACTGTCCCAAATGTCCCCAGGATGGTGACAATGTCCCCAGTGTCCCTCAGTGTCTCCAATGTCCTCACTGTCCCCAATGTCCCCAGTGTCCCTCAGTGTCCCCAATGTCCCCAGTGTCCCTCAGTGTCCCCAATGTCCCCAGTGTCCCCACTGTCCTCACTGTCCCCACTGTCCCCAATGTCCCCAAGGTCCCCACTGTCCTCACTGTCCCCAATGTCCCCAGTGTCCCCAGAATGGTGACACTGTCCCCTATCCCCACTGTCCCCAATGTCCCCATGGTGTCCCCACTGTCCCCATGGTGTCCCCATGTCCCCACTGTCCCCAGTGTCCCCGGTGTCCCCAGGATGGTGACACTGTTCCCAATGTCCCCATGGTGTCCCCAGTGTCACCTGGTCCAGGATGTAGTTGCGCCGTTTCCTGGCTGTGACACTGTCTCCTATCCCCACTGTCCCCATGGTGTCCCCATGTCCCCACTGTCCCCAATGTCCCTGGTGTCCCCATGGTGTCCCAAGGTGTCCCCACTGTCCCCATGGTGTCACCTGGTCCAGGATGTAGTTGCGCCGTTTCCTGGCTATGACACTGTCCCCTATCCCCACTGTCCCCAGTGTCCCCACTGTCCCCATGGTGTCCCCACTGTCCCCATGGTATCCCCAGTGTCCCCATGGTATCCCCAATGTCCCCATGGTGTCCCCACTGTCCCCATGGTGTCACCTGGTCCAGGATGTAGTTGCGCCGTTTCCTGGCTGTGACACTGTTCCCTATCCCCACTGTCCCCATGGTGTCCCCAGTGTCCCCATGGTGTCCCCACTGTCCCCATGGTGTCCCCAAGATGTCCCCAGTGTCCCCAAGGTGTCACCTGGTCCAGGATGTAGTTGCGCCGTTTCCTGGCCGCGATCTGGATCAGGCGGTTCAGGCACTGCGTGGCCTGTTGGATCAGCACATCCCACCTGCCGGCGTAGTTCCGCTGCCTCCGCAGCCCCATCACCTGGGGACAGGTGACATCAGTGTCACCTGGGGCTGTGACACACCTGTGTCACCCTGTGTCACCCCTGTGACACCCCTGTCACACCCCTGTGTCACCCTGTGTCACCCCTGTTGGATCAGCACGTCCCAGCGCCCGGCGTAGTTCCGCTGCCTCCGCAGCCCCATCACCTGGGGACAGCATTGTCACACACCTGGCACACACCTGTCACACCTGTCACACCACTGTCACACCCCTGTGTCACCCTGTGTCACCCCTGTCACACCCCTGTGTCACCCTGTGTCACCCCTGTTGGATCAGCACGTCCCAGCGCCCGGCGTAGTTCCGCTGCCTCCGCAGCCCCATCACCTGGGGACAGCATTGTCACACACCTGTCACCCTGTCACACACCTGTCACACCTGTCACCCCTGTCACACACCTGTCACACCTGTGTCACCCTGTGTCACCCTGTGTCACCCCTGTTGGATCAGCACGTCCCACCTGCCGGCGTAGTTCCGCTGCCTCCTGAGCCCCATCACCTGGGGACAGGTGACATTGCCATTGTCACACCTGTCACACACCGGTCACCACACCTGTGACACCCCAGTGTCACCTCACTGTCCTCAGTGTCACTCCTGTCACTCTGTGTCACCCCTGTCCCCCCCTTGCTACATCAGCACGTCCCCGCTGCCACCGCAGCCCTGTCACCTGGCACAGGTGACACTGGCATTGTCACACCCCTGTGACACCGATGTCACAGCCCCTGAACCTGTGTCACCCACAGCCACCAGGGTCACCTCAGTGTCCCCAAGAGCCACCAGTGTCACCTCAGTGTCACCCGAGCCACCAGTGTCACCTCAGTGTCCCCAAGAGCCACCAGTGCCACCTCAGTGTCCCCTGTGTCATCCGAGCCATCAGTGTCACCTCAGTGTCCCCTGTGTCACCAGTGTCACCTCAGTGTCCCCAAGAGCCACCAGTGTCACCTCAGTGTCCCCTGTGTCACCCACAGCCACCAGTGCCACTTCAGTGTCACCCGAGCCACCAGTGTCACCTCAGTGTCCCCTGTGTCACCAGGGTCACCTCAGTGTCCCCAAGAGCCACCAGTGACACCTCAGTGTCCCCTGTGTCACCAGTGTCCCCTGTGTCACCCACAGCCACCAGTGTCACCTCAGTGTCCCGTGTCATCTGAGCCACCAGTGTCACCTCAGTGTCCCCTGTGTCACCAGAGTCACCTCAGTGTCCCCAAGAGCCACCAGTGTCAACTCAGTGTCCCCTGTGTCATCCGAGCCACCAGTGTCACCTCAGTGTCCCCGGTGTCACCAGTGTCACCTCAGAGCCATCCCAGTGTCCCCTCACCCTCATTTTGTCCATGATGGCGTTTGTCCCCAGGCTGTCCCCAGGCTGTCCCCAATGTCCCCAGGCTGTCCCCAATGTCCCCATACCCTCATTTTGTCCATGATGGCGTTTGTCCCCAGGATATCCCCATGTCCCCAGACTGTCCCCAATGTCCCCAGGATGTCCCCATACCCTCATTTTGTCCATGATGGCGTTTGTCCCCAGGATATCCCCATGTCCCCAGGCTGTCCCCAATGTCCCCAATGTCCCCTCACCCTCATTTTGTCCATGATGGCGTTTGTCCCCAGGATATCCCCAATGTCCCCAGGCTGTCCCCAATGTCCCCTCACCCTCATTTTGTCCATGATGGCGTTTGTCCCCAGGATATCCCCATGTCCCCAGGCTGTCCCCAATGTCCCCAGGCTGTCCCCAATGTCCCCTCACCCTCATTTTGTCCATGATGGCGTTTGTCCCCAGGATATCCCCATGTCCCCA
This sequence comes from Muscicapa striata striata, assembly GCA_030060385.1. Classification (NCBI taxonomy): domain Eukaryota; kingdom Metazoa; phylum Chordata; class Aves; order Passeriformes; family Muscicapidae; genus Muscicapa; species Muscicapa striata. The sequence continues at coordinate 10,515 of JAREIS010001199.1, forward strand.
GGCTGTCCCCAATGTCCCCAGGCTGTCCCCAATGTCCCCACACCCTCATTTTGTCCATGATGGCGTTTGTCCCCAGGATATCCCCATGTCCCCAGGCTGTCCCCAATGTCCCCAATGTCCCCATCACCCTCATTTTGTCCATGATGGCGTTTGTCCCCAGGATGTCCCCATGTCCCCAGGCTGTCCCCAATGTCCCCAGGCTGTCCCCAATGTCCCCATACCCTCATTTTGTCCATGATGGCGTTGGGGACACTGCCAGGGCCTGGCAGCCCCACCATCATCAGGATCTGGGGACAATGGGGACAGTGGGGACACCTCAGTGATGGGGACCCTGCCAGGGCCACCATGGGACACCCCAGTGTCCCTGTGACCCAGCCTGGCAGTGCCACCATCATCAGGATCTGGATGACAAAAGGGACAGGGACATCCTGGGGTCACCTTGGTGTGGGGACAAGGTGTCCCCAGTGTCCTCAATGTGTCCCCAAGGTGTCCCCAAGGTGTCCCCAATGTCCCACCTCGCACTCAGCCTTGCTCTTTGGTCCCTGTGTCCCTCTCAGTCTGTGTCCCAGGGGCAGGTGCTGGATGAGGGTGAAGCCGGCCGGCAGCGGCCACAATGTCCCCAATGTCCCCAATGTCCCCAATATCCCCCAATATCCCCAATGTCCCCAATCCCCAATATCCCCAATGTCCCCAATCCCCAATGTCCCCAATGTCCCACCTCACACTCAGCCTTGCTCTTTGGTCCCTGTGTCCCTCTCAGTCTCTGTCCCAGGGGCAGGTGCTGGATGAGGGTGAAGCCGGCCAGCAGGTGTCCACAATGGCCCATGTCCCCAATGTCCCCAATATCCCCAGTGTCCCCAATGTCCCCATGATGTCCCCAATGTCCCACCTCACACTCAGCCTTGCTCTTTGGTCCCTGTGTCCCTCTCCGCTGTCCCAGGGGCAGGTGCTGGATGAGGGTGAAGCCGGCCGGCAGTGTCCCCAATGTCCCCAATGTCCCCAATGTCCCAGTGTCCCCAATGTCCCCAATGTCCCCAAGGTGTCCCCAATGTCCCACCTCACACTCAGCCTTGCTCTTTGGTCCCTGTGTCCCCCGGAGCCGCTGTCCCAGGGGCAGGTGCTGGATGAGGGTGAAGCCGGCCGGCAGTGTCCCCAATGTCCCCAATGTCCCCAGTGTCCCCAATGTCCCCATGATGTCCCCAATGTCCCACCTCGCACTCAGCCTTGCTCTTTGGCCCCTGTGTCCCCCGGAGCCGCTGTCCCAGGGGCAGGTGCTGGATGAGGGTGAAGCCGGCCGGCAGGGGACACAGCGGCTCCGGCCGCTGGCCGAAGTTGAACTCCACGGCGCAGTTCTTGACCAGCACGTGCGGGAAGAGCGCGCGGCCGGCGAGCGCCGAGCGCGGCACCCGGAACGCCACGCCCAGCCAGCGGCCGTTCTTCTGGAAGGACAGCTCCACCTCCGGGGACTCAAAATCCTGCAGGGGACACATGGGGACAGTGTGACACACGGGGGGACAGTGTGAGACACATGGGGACAGTGTGAGACACATGGGGACAGTGTGAGACACGGGGGGATAGTGTGGGACACATGGGGACAGTGTGAGACACGGGGACACAGGGGACACGCCACGCCCAGCCAGCGGCCGTTCTTCTGGAAGGACAGCTCCACCTCCGGGGACTCAAAATCCTGCAGGGGACACAGAGGGGACAGTGTGAGACACGGGGTGACACATGGGGACAGTGTGAGACACAGGGGGACAGTGTGAGACACAGGGGGACACAGGGGACACGCCACGCCCAGCCAGCGGCCGTTCTTCTGGAAGGACAGCTCCACCTCCGGGGACTCAAAATCCTGCAGGGGACACAGAGGGGACAGTGTGACACACGGGGGGACACATGGGGACAGTGTGAGACACATGGGGACAGTGTGAGACACATGGGGACAGTGTGAGACACGGGGGGACACATGGGGACAGTGTGAGACACGGGGGGGACACGGGGGACACGCCACGCCCAGCCAGCGGCCGTTCTTCTGGAAGGACAGCTCCACCTCCGGGGACTCAAAATCCTGCAGGGGACACACAGGGGACAGTGTGAGACACATGGGGACAGTGTGAGACACATGGGGACAGTGTGAGACACGGGGGGACACGGGGGACACGCCACGCCCAGCCAGCGGCCGTTCTTCTGGAAGGACAGCTCCAGTCTGGTCACTCCATGGTCACTCTATGGTCACTCTGGTCACTTCATGGTCACCCTATGGACACCCAGCTGCTGCCCCCAGGTGTATCCCAGGTGTCCCCAGGTATCCCAGGTGTATCTATGGATATCCCAGGTGTCCCCAGGTGTGTCCCCAGCTGTCCCCAGGTGTCCCCAGGTGTGTCCCCAGGTGTCCCCAGGTGTCCCCAGGTGTCCCTCTCACCGCCAGGCAGGCGATGACGTCGCTCTGGGTGTGTCCCCAGGTGTATCTATGGATATCCCAGGTGTCCCCAGGTGTCCCCAGGTGTGTCCCCAGGTGTCCCCAGGTGTATCTATGGATATCCCAGGTGTATCTATGGATATCCCAGGTGTCCCCAGCTGTCCCCAGGTGTCCCCAGCTGTCCCCAGGTGTGCCCAGGTGTGTCCCCAGGTGTCTCTCACCGCCAGGCAGGCGATGACGTCGCTCTGGGTGTATCCCCAGGTGTATCTATGGATATCCCAGGTGTATCTATGGATATCCCAGCTGTCCCCAGGTGTCCCCAGGTGTCCCCAGGTGTGTCCCCAGCTGTCCCCAGGTGTCCTCTCACCGCCAGGCAGGCGATGACGTCGCTCTGGGTGTGTCCCCAGGTGTATCTATGGATATCCCAGGTGTCCCCAGGTGTCCCCAGGTGTGTCCCCAGGGTGTCCCCAGGTGTCCCCTCAGGTGCCAGGCAGGCGATGACGCCGCTCTGGGTGTGTCCCCAGGTGTATCTATGGATATCCCAGGTGTCCCCAGGTGTCCCCAGGTGTCCCCAGGTGTCCCCAGGTGTCCCTCTCACCGCCAGGCAGGCGATGACGTCGCTCTGGGTGTGTCCCCAGGTGTATCTATGGATATCCCAGGTGTTCCCAGGTGTCCCCAGGTGTGTCCCCAGGTGTGCCCAGGTGTGTCCCCAGGTGTCCCCAGGTGTCCCCAGGTGTCCCTCTCACCGCCAGGCAGGCGATGACGTCGCTCTGGGTGTGTCCCCAGGTGTATCTATGGATATCCCAGGTGTATCTACGGATATCCCAGGTGTCCCCAGGTGTCCCCAGGTGTCCCTCACCGCCAGGCAGGCGATGACGTCGCTCTGGGTGTGTCCCCAGGTGTATCTATGGATATCCCAGGTGTCCCCAGGTGTCCCCAGGTGTGTCCCCAGGTGTCCCCAGGTGTCCCCAGGTGTGTCCCCAGGTGTCCCCAGGTGTCCCCAGGTGTCCCCAGGTGTGTCTCTCACCGCCAGGCAGGCGATGACGTCGCTCTGGGTGTGTCCCCAGGTGTATCTATGGATATCCCAGGTGTCCCCAGGTGTGTCCCCAGGTGTGTCCCCAGGTGTCCCCAGGTGTCCCCAGGTGTGTCCCCAGGTGTCCCCAGGTGTGTCCCCAGGTGTCCCCAGGTGTGTCTCTCACCGCCAGGCAGGCGATGACGTCGCTCTGGGTGTGTCCCCAGGTGTATCTATGGATATCCCAGGTGTCCCCAGGTGTGTCCCCAGGTGTCCCCAGGTGTGTCCCCAGGTGTGTCCCCAGGTGTCCCCAGGTGTCCCTCTCACCGCCAGGCAGGCGATGACGTCGCTCTCCCCGAAGGTCTCTCCGTAGCTCTGGAATTTCCCGTCCGTGGATTTGCGCCCGGTGCCGCCGTAGCCGTAGGAGAAGGGCTCCTCCCCTGGGGGGGAAAAAATGGGAATTTGGGAAAAATGGGAATTCCAAAGCATTCCCAAAAATTCCATCTGGGGGGAAAAATGGGAATTTGGGAAAAATGGGAATGCCAAAAATGGGAATTTGGGAAAAATGGGAATTCCAAAAATGGGAATTTGGGGGAAAATGGGAATTTGGGAAAAATGGGAATGCCAAAAATGGGAATTTGGGAAAAAATGGGAATGCCAAAAATGGGAATTTGGGGGGAAAAATGGGAATTCCAAAAATGGGAATTTGGGAAAAATGGGAATTCCAAAAATGGGAATTTGGGAAAAATGGGAATTTGGGAAAAATGGGAATGCCAAAAATGGGAATTTGGGAAAAATGGGAATTCCAAAAATGGGAATTTGGGGGGGGAAATGGGAATTTGGGAAAAAATGGGAAAAAAAAATCCCATTTGGGGGAAAAATGGGAATTTGGGAAAAATGGGAATGCCAAAAATGGGAATTTGGGGGGAAATGGGAATTCAAAAATGGGAATTTGGGGGCAAAAAAATTTGGGAAATTTGGGAATGCCAAAAATGGGGGAGAAAATTTGGGAAAAATGGGAATGCCAAAAATCGGAATTTGGGGAAAATGGGAATTCCAAAAATGGGAATTTGGGGGGAAAAATGGGAATTTGGGGAAAAATAGGAATTCCAAAAATTCCATTTGGGGAGAAAATCGCGAATTTGGGAAAAAATGGGAATTCCAAAAATGGGAATTTGGGGAAAATGGGAATTTGGGAAAAAATGGGAAAAAAAAATTCCATTTGGGGAGAAAAATGGGAATTTGGGAAAAAATGGGAATTCCAAAAATTCCATTTGGGGGGAAAAATGGGAATTTGGGAAAAAATAGGAATTCCAAAAATGGGAATTTGGGGGGAAAAATGGGAATTTGGGAAAAATGGGAATTCCAAAAATTCCATTTGGGGGGAAAATGGGAATTTGGGAAAAAATGGGAATTCCAAAAATTCCATTTGGGGGGAAAAATGGGAATTTGGGAAAAAATGGGAATTCCAAAAATGGGAATTTGGGGAAAATGGGAATTTGGGAAAAAATGGGAATTCCAAAAATTCCATTTGGGGGGAAAAATGGGAATTTGGGAAAAATGAGAATGCCAAAAATGGGAATTTGGGGAGAAAATCGGGAATTTGGGAAAAAATGGGAATTTCAAAAATTCCATTTGGGGAGAAAATGGGAATTTGGGAAAAGAGGGGAAAAATAAAAAAAACAAAAAACAAAAAATTCCATTTGAGGGGAAAAAATGGGAATTTGGAAAAGAGGGAAATTCCAAACTATTCCCAAAAAATTCCATTTGGGAGAAAAAAAATGGGAATTTGGGAAAAGGAGGGAATTCCAAATAATTCCCCAAGAATTCACTTTGGGGGGAAAAAAAAATGGGAATTTGGGAAAACAGGAAAAAAAAAATTCCATTTAGGGGGAAAAATGGGAATTTGGGAAAAGAGGGAAATTCCAAATAATTCCCAAAAAAATTCCCAAAAATTTCCATTCCAGGATCCCCAAATCCCCAGGGTTGAGCCAAAAGTTTTCCAAAAGAATTCCCAAAAATTCCCCCAAAATTAAAAAAAAAAAAACTTCCCAAAATTTCCCTTTGGGGATCCCCAAATCTCCAGGGTTGGGCCAAAAATTCCCCCAAAATTTCCCCAAAATTCTCCCAAAATCCCCCAAAATTCTCCAAAATTCCCCTAAAAATTTCCCTAAAATTCCCCCAAAATTCCCCCAAAATTTCAAACATTTCCCCCAAAATTCCCCCAAAATTCCCCCAAAATTCCCCCAAAATTCCCCAAAAATTCCCCAAAAATTCCCCCAAAATTCCCTTCACAGACCCAAAATTCCCCTCAGGGATCCCAAAATTCCTGGGGGGAGAACTGGGGATGCTGAGGAAAGCATTGGGGACACTGGGGACACTGGGGACACTGAGGGGACATTGGGGACATTGGGGACATTGGGGACATTGGGGACACTGAGGATATTTGGGGACCGTGGGGACATTGGGGGACATGGGGACACTGGGGACATTGGGACACTGGGGACAGTGGGGACACTGAGGGGACATTGGGGACATTGGGGGCATTGGGGACATTGGGGACACTGGGGACATTGGGGGATTGGGGACATTGGGGACACTGGGGACATTGGGGACACTGGGGACACCGGGGACAGTGGGGCCATGGGGACATTGGGGACATTTGGGGACAGTGGGGACACTGGGGACACTGGGGCCATGGGGATATTGGGGACATTTGGGGACACTGGGTACATTGGGGGCACTGGGGACACTGGGGACAGTGGGGACATTGGGGACATTGGGGACACTGGGGACATTGGGGACATTTGGGACATTTGGACACTGGAGACACTGGGGACAGTGGGGACATTGAGGATATTTGGGGACATTGGGGACAGTGGGGACAGTGGGGACATTGGGTACATTGGGGGACATGGGGACATTGGGGTTATTTGGGGACACTGGGGACATTGGGGACAGTGGGGACACTGGGGACATTTGGGTACACTGGGGACATTGGGGACACTGGGGACACTGGGGGCACTGGGGACATTGGGGACACTGGGAACACTGAGGGGACATTGGGGGATTGGGGACATTGGGGACACTGGGGCCATGGGGACACTGGGGACATGGGGACAGTGGGGACACTGAGGACACTGGGGACACTGGGGCCATGGGGACACTGGGGACATGGGGACAGTGGGGACATTGGGGACACTGGGGACACTGGGGCCATGGGTACATTGGGGACACTGGGGACATGGGGACATGGGGACACTGGGTACATTGGGGACATTGGGGACAGTGTCAGTGTCACTCACCCAGCTGGGTGCTGCACGAGTCCAGGGACCAGCCCACCCGCACCACGTGGGGGTCGGGCTCTGAGGACGGCAGGTGTGTCACCGAGAGCTCCTCCAGCACCTGGGGACAGGGGACATGGGGACACTGGGGGACATTGGGGACACTGGGGACATTGGGGACAGTGGGGGCATTGGGGACATTGGGGACACTGGGGACAGTGGGGACATTGGGGACATTGGGGACATTGGGGACATTGGGGGCATTGGGGACACTGGGGACATTTGGGGACAGTGGGGACATTGGGGACATTGGGGACATTGGGGACATTGGGGACAGTGGGGACAGTGGGGGCATTGGGGACACTGAGGACATTTGGGGACAGTGGGGACATTGGGGGACATTGGGGACACTGGGGACATTGGGGACAGTGGGGGCATTGGGGGACATTGGGGGACATTGGGGACATTTGGGGACATTTGGGGACATTGGGGGCATTGGGGACATTGGGGACACTGGGGGACATTGGGGACAGCAGGGACACTGGGGACATTGGGGACATTGGGGACATTTGGGGACATGGCATGGTGGCAGTGCCACATGGAGCTGGCATGGTCAACAGGAGCTGGCACTGCCACTGAAATGTGGCATTGTCACCAGGGCCTGTCACTGTCACCAATTCCTGTCACTGTCACAGCCCTGTCACTGTCACCAATCCCTGTCACTGTTACAGCCCTGTCACTGTCACCAGGGCCTGTCACTGTCACCTGTCCCTGCCACTGTTACCAGCACACCTGGCTGTGCTGCGCTCTGTAGGTGGCCCTGTCCCCATGTCCCTGTCCCCATGTCCCTGTCCCCATGTCCCTGTCCCCATGTCCCTGTCCCCATGTCATTGTTCCTATGTCCCCATATCCCCATGTGTCCCCAAGTGTCCCCAAGTGTCCCCATGTCCCCTCACCTTCATCTCGAAGCAGACCTGGCCGTGCCGTGCCCCGTAGGTGGCCCTGTCCCCATGTGTCCCCAAGTGTCCCCATGTGTCCCCCCAGGTGTCCCCAAGTGTCCCCATGTCCCCTCACCTTCATCTCGAAGCAGACCCGGCCGTGCCGTGCCCCGTAGGTGGCCCTGTCCCCATGTCCCCAAGTGTCCCCAAGTGTCCCCAAGTGTCCCCTCACCTTCATCTCGAAGCAGACCCGGCCGTGCCGTGCCCCGTAGGTGGCCCTGTCCCCATGTCCCTGTCCCCATGTCCCTGTCCCCATGTCATTGTTCCTATGTCCCCATACCCCCATGTCCCTGTCCCCTGCTGTCCCCATGTCCTCATGCGTCCCCAAGTGTCCCCAAGTGTCCCCTACCTTCATCTCGAAGCAGACTCTCCCGTGCCGTGCCCCGTAGGTGGCCCTGTCCCCATGTCCCCCCAAGTGTCCCCAAGTGTCCCCAAGTGTCCCCTACCTTCATCTCGAAGCAGACCCGGCCGTGCCGTGCCCCGTAGGTGGCCCTGGCCCCGGACCAGAGGTAGGCGAAGCCCTCGATGGTCAGTGGGTACCCGCTGTACCTGTCCCGCGCCACCTTGAAGTGCAGGTCACAGTTATCTGTGGGGACAGCACAGCCACGGGTGACACGGGGGTTGGTGACACTCAGGTGACACGGGGCTGGTGACACGGGGGCTGGTGACACTCAGGTGACACCGGGGCTGGTGACACTCACAGGTGTCCACGGCCACCAGGGAGTCGTCGAAATCCTCCTCCTCCTCCTCGGCCGGCGGCTGCGGGGAGCGAGCCCTGGAGGGGACACGGACGGGACAGGGTCAGGGACAGGGACAGGGACAGGAGACAGGGACAGGGTCAGGGACAGGGACAGGGACAGGGACGGGGATTGGGGACAGGGACAGGGGTTAGGGACAGGGAACAGGGGACACGGACGGGACAGGGACAGGGACAGGGGACACGGACAGGGTCAGGGACACGGACAGGGGACAAGGGTCAGGGACATGGACAGGGGACAGGGGACAGGGACAGGGGACAGGGACAGGGGACAGGGATTGGGGACAGGGACAGGGGTTAGGGACAGGGGACACGGACAGGGACAGATACAGGGACAGGGACTGGGATGGGGATTGGGGACAGGGACAGGGACTGGGACGGGGATTGGGGACAGGGACAGGGATCAGGGGACAGGGACACGGACAGGGACAGGGGACACGGACAGGGGTCAGGGACAGGGATTGAGGACAGGGACAGGGTCAGGGCCAGGGGACAGGGATTAGGGACAGGGATTGGGGACAGGGGCGGGGTTAAGGACAGGGATTGGGGTCAGGGACAGGGATTGGGGACAGGGACTGGGGCGTGGTCAGGGACAGGGATTAGGGACAGGGACAGGGGTCAGGGACAGGGGTCAGGGACAGGGATTGGGGACACGGACAGGGATTGGGGACAGGGATTGGGGACAGGGACAGGGGTTAGGGACAGGGGCGTGGTCAGGGACAGGGATTGGGGACAGGGATTGGGGACAGGGACAGGGACAGGGACAGGTGTCAGGGACAGGATTTGGGGTCAGGGGACGCGGTTTGGGGTCCCAGACACAAATTTGGGGGTCCCAATGCCAAATTTAGGGGGGCAGAAACCTCAAATTGGGGGTCAGATCCCCAAATCTGGGGGTCCTAATTCCAAATTTAGGGAGGTCAGAACCCCAAATTAGGGGGGGAAGGGGGGGTCAATGTTAATTTGGGGAGGGGTCCAGCCCCCATTCCCATTCAGGGGTCAATGTTAATTTGGGGAGGGGTCCAGCCCCCCATTCCCGTTCAGGGGGTCAATGTTAATTTGGGGAGGGGTCCAGGGGGGTCAATGTTAATTTGGGGAGGGGTCCAGCCCCCATTCCCATTCAGGGGGTTATTTTAATTTGGGGAGGGGTCCAGGGGTTGTTTTAATTTGGGGAGGGGTCCCCTCACCTCTTCTCCTGCCGGTGCTCGTAGTAGCCCCTCCCCCGCTGCTCCTCGAACGGCCGCTTCCGGCTGGGGGGGGGCGGGGCAGGGTCGGGACCCCCCCCAAAACTGCCCCCACCCCCCGCGGGGGGAGGGGCGGCGAAAGGAGGGGGTGGGGAAGGCGGGGGAGGGCGCCAGTAATTGGGGGAGGGTGCTGTAATTAGGGGGGGGAGGGGCGCTGTATTGGGGGAGGGGTGTTGTGGGGGAGGGGCGCTGTAGTGGGGAGGGCGCTGTAGTTGGGGGGGGGAGGGGCGCTGTAATTGGGGGCGGGGGGGTAGCCCGAGGGGGGAGGCGCCGTAGCCCCGGGAGCGGAAGGTGGGGGAGGGGGGCAGGGCGAAGGGGGGGGCGGGGAAGGTGGGGGGAGGGGGCACGGGGTAATTTGGGGGGGGGGCGGGGGCGGGGGGAGGGGGCAGCGAGTCCGGCTGAGAGTCCGGCGGCTTCAGCTCTGCGGGGGGGGAGGGGACACGGCTGGAGACCCCTCCCCAAATACACCCAGAGACCCCCAGAGACCCCTCCCCAAATCCGGGCTGGGACCCCCAGAGACCCCCAAACACACCCAGAGACCCCTCCCCAAATACGGGCTGGGACCCCCAGAGACCCCCAGAGACCCCTCCCCAAATACACCCAGAGACCCCCCCAGACCCCCCCAAACACCCCCAGAGACCCCCCACCCCCCAAACCCACCCAGACCCCCTCAAACACCCCCAGATCCCCCCAAACACCCCCCAGACCCCCCCAAACACCCCCAGAGACCCCCCCAAATACCCCTAGAGACCCCAGACCCCCAAACCCACCCAGACCCCCAAACACCCTCAGACCCCCAAACACCCCAGGGCCCCCAGACTCCCCAAACACCCCCAGACCCCCAAACACCCCCCAGACCCCCAAACACCCCTAGAGACCCCCAGACCCCCAAACACCCCCAGAGACCCCCAAACAGCCCCAGAGACCCCCAGACCCCTCAAACACCCCCAGAGACCCCCAGACCCCCAAACACCCCCAGAGACCCCGCAGACCTCCGAAACACCCCCAGAGACCCCCAGACCCCCACAAACACCCCCAGAGACCCCCAGACCCCCAAACACCCCCAGAGACCCCCCACACCCCCAAACACCCCCAGAGACCCCCAGACCTCCTCAAACACCCCCAGACTCCCCAGACTCCCCCAAACACCCCCAGAGACCCCCAGACCTCCCAAACACCCCCAGAGACACCCCCAGACCCCCAAACACCCCCAGAGACCCCCAGACTCCCCAGAGACCCCCAGACCCTCCCAAACTCACCCAGACCCCCAGACACCCCCAGAGACCCCCAGACCCCCAAACACCCCCAGAGACCCCAAACACCCCCAGACCCTCCCAAACACCTCCAGAGACCCCCAGACCCCCCAAACACCCCCAGAGACCCCCAGACCCCCAAACACCCCCAGAGACCCCCAGACTCCCCCAAACACCCCCAGACTCCCCAAACACCCCCAGACCCCCCAGACTCCCCAGAGACCCCCAGACCCTCCCAAACACCCCCAGACCCCCCAAACACCCCAGACCCCCAGACTCCCCAAACACCCCCAGACTCCCCCAAACACCCCCAGAGACCCCCGAGTTTGGGGTCCCATTCCCTCCAGAGCCCGGGGTTGGGGTCCATCCTCAGGGCCGGGGTTTGGGGGTCCATCCCCCTCAGAACCGGGGTTTGGGGTCCCATTCCCCCAGAACCGGGGTTGGGGGGTCCCATTCCCCTCAGAACCGGGGGTTTGGGGGGGTCCCATTCCCTCAGAACCGGGGGTTTGGGGGTTCCATTCCCCTCAGAACCGGGGTTTGGGGGTCCCATTCCCTCAGAACCGGGGGTTTGGGGTCCCATTCCCTCAGAACCGGGGGTTTGGGGGTCCCATTCCCCTCAGAACCGGGGTTTGGGGGTCCCATTCCCCTCAGAACCGGGGTTTGGGGGTCCCATTCCCTCGTCCCATTCCCTCAGAACCGGGGTTTGGGGGTCCCATTCCCTCAGACCCGGGGTTTGGGGGTCCCATTCCCCTCAGAACCGGGGTTTGGGGGTCCCATTCCCCTCAGAACCGGGGTTTGGGGGTCCCATTCCCTCAGAACCGGGGTTTGGGGGTCCCATTCCCCTCAGAACCGGGGGTTTGGGGGTCC
>JAREIS010001200.1:0-29974 GCA_030060385.1 Muscicapa striata striata
GCTCAGGCCTGGCAGCTGTTTGGGAGTGAGGGCCCTGGTTCTGCCACAAATGCCCAGAGGTTTTTGAACATTATCCATGTGTTTGCCAAGCTCAGAATGCTGCAGATGCCTCCTCCCCAATGGGGAATGTTCCCATCTGATTCACCTGTCCCTTTTCCTTTCTCAAGTGATGGGACAAAAGTCTGTGCAGAAGGAGGCACTTCCTGGAGGAAGCAGTGGCTCAGTGCCAGCCTCTATGGCAGGAGGGACAGCGATGCCAGGCACAGGCACATGCACATGCACAGGAACAGGCACAGGAACAGGCACAGGAGGTAATTGCTGTGCCAGGCTCAGCCCTTACCCTTGCACAGCCCAGCAGCAGCCAAAGCTGGAGCCCCCTCAGCTTTGAGGCCTCTGGAGCTGGTTCCCAGCCCCTGGGAAAGGGGACCCGTGCACCAAGGTCCCTCCTGCTGCAGCTGCTCCCAGAGCTGCCCTGAGTGCCCAGAGGCCCAAGGCACAGGAGCAGCCCCGAGCCAGAGCCCTGCCATGAGCCCAGGGCCACAGCCAGCCCTGGCTCCCGACCGGGCAGGGGCTGCACTGGGTCCTGACAGGGCCTGACTGTGTCCCCTGGGGCTGGGGGAGCTGTCCCGGGGCAGGGAGGGTCGGGGCTGGCAGTGGCTGCTCAGGGATGGGCTGGGCCCGGGTCCCTGGAAGGAGCCACTGCCCAAGCAGCTGCGCTGCCCCCGGGCTCTCCTCCCGCCCTTCTGGGCTTTGTTGGGTGGCACAGCCTGTGCCAAGGGGGGCCAAGGTGCCCCAGGGCCCAGCTCTGGGGGAAACAGAGAACGTCCTGGCCGTATGCAGCGAGCTGCCAGCTCAGCAGTGGAGCACAGCACGGGCTCACACTTCCCATTGCTCCCACAGATGCAGCTGGCACCTCAACACATGTTCCCGATTCCCAGAAGGGCATTGGAAGTGGTGTTTGTCAGGGAACACGCTGTTGGCTTGAGTTAATGGCCATTGTGGCTGGTGGGGAGCTTGTCCTCGTGTTGTGCTGTGTTGGCATCTGGTACTGCTGGAAGAGAAAGCGGTGAGTGTTTTGTTGCTCTTCCCCTCCAATAGCTTCATGTGACAGCTGCTTGTAGACAGCAAACATTCCCAGTGAGGCTGCTGTGGAGTTGTGGATGGTCAGTGGTTGTCCACATAACTCTGCTGAGGGTTCTGCTGCTGCCCAGTGCTTTCACTGGCCTCTCCATTGCTGGGCCTTGTCCTGGGGAGCCCGCTGGGGCTGCAGCCAGTGCTGGCTCCCACTGAGGCTGCGTGGCCAAGAGCAGCCCCAGGAGCAGGGGGCAGAGGCAGAGCAAGGTGGGGAGGGCAGAGAGCAGGGACCAGATTGCCCTTGAAAGGCCGACGCGCTCTGGGCCCGCTCCTGGCCAGGGACCCTGCCCAGAGCCGTGCCCTGCTGGCCGGGGCCGTGAGGGGCAGCTGTCCAGCTGGGCCAAGCTGTGCCAGCAGCTCCAGCCGTGCTGGGGAGCCTTGCCAGCTCTGGCCCTGCTGTGCACGAGGGTCCCTGTGTGCCAGCAGCACCTGGGGCCTCACACACTCCTCTCTCCACAGGCGTGCCCTTGAAGAAAAGCTGAAAGCTGGCGGCTGGTCCCGAGACCTCTACAGCCAGAAGAGCCACAGCAGCAGCTCTGAGTCTGACCAGTTTTTATTTGCACCACCAAGCTCTGTGGTATATTGAGAACTAGCCCTCAGTCCAGGGCTAAAGGTGAAACAACCAGGAAAGGTTTGGAAGTGCTCAACTGAACCTTGACTGAGAGCTTCCAAAATCGGCCCTTCTCTTCCAATAAAAAGATGGAGCTGTCACCCCAGTGTCCGTGTGGCACCACCAGCAAAGCCCCCAGGGCACCAGCACTGGCTGAGCTCCATGTCCAGGAGCAGCCAGGGGTGCCCACGGTGCGGGCAGGCAGGAGCCAGGCAGGGGCTGCTGTGACCAGCGGCGAGGCCTCGAGGGGCTGGGGGAGCCCATGCTGAGCGTCCCTGGGCTCAGGGCAGGACCTGGACAAAGTGGAGGGCTGGACAATCAACCACCCCTTGAAGTTCAACAAGGGAAAGTGCCAGATTGTGCACATGGGTTAGGGTAGCCATGGATGAAGGGGCAGGCTGGGGAATGAGATGCTGGAGAGCAGCACGGTGCCAAGGGACCTGGGAATCACGGTGGATGCAAAGTTGGATATAGTCAGCACTGCCCTGGCAGCCAGGGGACACATCCCTGTCCTGAGGGGCACCAGGCCCAGCATGGCCAGTCAGGCCAGGGAGGGACTGTCACACTCTGCTCTGCTCACCTCGAATATTGTCTCAAGTTTTTGTCACTTCAGTGTAAGAAAGTGTGTTCAAAGGAGGGCAGTGAAGATGGTAAAGGGCCTAAGGGGAAGCTGTGTGAAGAGCAGCAGAGGACTCTTTGTCTCTTCTGCCTGGAGGAGCCTGATGGGAGACCTCATTGGCGTCTGCAGGAACTGATCTCTTTCTCTTGTCCCCACTGATAGGGAATGGCCTGAAGTTGTGTCAGGGGAGATTTAGGTGGAGTATTAGGAAAAGGCTTTTATCCAGAGGACAGCTGGGCACTGAAACAAGCATCCCAAGGCAGCACCAAGTTTGAGAGAACTCCAGATGCATTTGGACAATACTCTCAAGCACATGGTGTGACTCCTGAGGATGCTCCGGTGCAGGGCCAGGAGCTGGACTTCATGATCACTGTGGGTCCATTCAAACTCAGCATATTCTGTGATTCAGTGACTCTGTGTGGTGCAGTACAATATCTGGGCATGGATCTCTTAAAAAAGTATATCCAGGAAAAGAGTGGAGACATTGAGAGCATCTCCAGGGACACAGCCTGACCAGCAGTGTCAGCAGGCAAAACAAGAGTTTTGCTGAGCAATGGCCCTTTGATGAAGCAAAACATTTACAATCAGGGCACCTCCGCTCCCCATGGGAATGATGTTACAGGATGAGCAAATTTTCCTCAATTTAGTGTTAAAACAAATCCAACCTCATGAAGGTTTGTCTTTGGCCTTGAGACTCGGCTCTGTGTGTGAGCCCTGTTCTGGATTGATTGCCAGTCAGTCTTGGAGCCACCTTTGGCAGCTCTGGGCTCAAAGGGACAGCTGAGGCTGCACTGCACATGACTGGGGTGCAGGGCTCTATCATCAAAGGGCTTTGAGACATTTCAAGTACTATAGTTTTAGTACAAAGTTTTGTTTATGAAAGTCATTAACTTAGTTTTAAAATTACTTCTTTTCCAGTAATTTTCCCAGTTACTTGATATAGTGAATTATGGCATAATTATCCCATGGTTGAATTAGGGAATTGTAAGTACTATAAAATGAAATAATTTTTACACTCTTCTGCCTTTCACAAACTAATCAAACTTATGGTGGTTTGATGTGACCAACAGAAGAGTTTTGCTCTGCTTTTAATTCAAACAACGAGCAAAGCTGGAACCTGTTGGAAAGAGTCTCTTCACCTCATAGCTAAAGCAAACTGCCAGGGTTCTTTTTTTCCAGCTTTGGGCAGGAATATAAAAATAGATCAGCTGCAAATACTCCTGGAAAGTAACTGGTAGAAATTAGGGATTTGGTCTGTTTGCTCACTAATCCCCGAGGTCCTCAGAGCTGCAGCTCCCTGCTCTCTGTGCAGACAGAGGCTGGCTATGGATGACAGTCATTGTCTGGCCGGGTGCACACCAGGTCCAGACATGAGCTAAGGGATTATCCTTGCACACTCCACCCTGGAAGAACCCAGTTCATTGAGGAATCTGACACAACTTTATTGCATGGCAGCAAAAATAAGGCAAAATGAAGGTTAGAATTGGTACCATTCTAAAGATTTTCCATTTTGCTGCGTGTAATGAAGACAGGAACTACAAGCTTCCTATTCATGCACAATTTGCTGTCTGAGAGCACATAGTCCTCAAAGTCACGGGGGTTTGCAGAGCTGGTCTGAGATGACTTGAAAAACAAAAACAACCTTTATGTGCAACAAATCCAGAAAAATATAAAAATCAGGTGAAGGAAGCAGCCATCAAACTGTAACAATCGGGCAGAGAAACTACAGGAAGGACAGATAATTACAAAGCACAGGTAATCAGTGGCGATGGCACCAAACTAGCCAGGGGATGCTCGGTACAGTTCTCACCCTGACACGGCTCACCGGAGCCCGGGCGAGCCCACGGGAGACACCCCGGCACCGCTCCAGCTGTGGGGAACTGCCCCAGAGCAGCATTTCCTGGAGGCAGAACCTTTGGAGCTCATTGCTCCACGCTGTGCTCGGCGTCTGGGTCAGCTGAAGAGGAGAGGGAGGCTCTCGGCAACTGAGGCTCCAACACATCTACTCGGCCTGCAGGATTCAGTAACAAACAGCATTTCTGTGCCCGGGATTGCACACAGGGGCAAAGCAGGGCGTGTGCACAAACACTCAACCAATGAGGGATCCTCAGGGGCGGGGCGGAGGGCGGGGTCTGACAGAGCTGAAACCAATGAGGGCAGCGGGGGGAGGAGAAAGGGTCACATGGGCCAATGGGCGTCGAGGAACAGGGGATTTCCAAGGGGGCGGAGCAACAAGGGATTGGCCCAGGGTGGGACTGACAAGGAAGGTGCTGGAACAAGGGGCGGGGCTACAATGATGGACAGGAAGGAACTGGGACAAGGGGTGGGGAATGCCAAACGGGCAGTCTCAGGGGCGGATACAACTTGGGGACAAACCAACCGGGGAAAACACGGGGGTGCACAGGAACAAACTATTATAACAATAAACTGGATAAAGTAAACACGTGCCGCAACATCACCCTTCTGAAAACAAAATAAACAGAAAATAAATTGTGATGATTTTGAAATGGGACTCTGCAGGTTTAGCTGTAATATATCCATTGTGTGTAAGTTCTGTTTGCCTTGTTAAATCACATCACATTGGGCAAGGGTGTTCTTCTGTCCAAAGAAAACGCTGCAGTGGAAGTGGAGACCAGCTCGGAAAATATTTAAAGTGAGAATTAAACAGCAGCTCTTTTTAATAGGTTGTTTGGTATGTTGCTGTTTGTTTGTGGGTTTTTTCTCTGTCTTTGAAAGCAACCCCTTGGATGTTAATGCATGGAACAAGTCCTTTTTAAAGGGCTGTCTTTGCAAAAAACCTGCCAATTTTGTGATGCGAGACAGAAACAGCTTCCCTTGGGCTGCAGCTGGAAGGCTTGAAAATGTGTTTCAGGAACTTGTGATCTGACAGAGCCTGATTAACACAACTTAATGTCATGAAGTGCACGATGTAAGTTATCCAATAAAATACTCGGAGTGTTTCTATGCCAAGCTGCAGCAAAGGGCTGTGCATTGGAATGACAGGAAACAGACACAGAGGCACGATGCACAGGTTTCCCAGCCAAAGCAGACCAGGAGCCCTGGGAGCACAAAGGGACACGCCGAGGAACCCCAGC
Organism: Muscicapa striata striata; assembly: GCA_030060385.1. Taxonomy (NCBI): domain Eukaryota; kingdom Metazoa; phylum Chordata; class Aves; order Passeriformes; family Muscicapidae; genus Muscicapa; species Muscicapa striata. The sequence goes on from JAREIS010001200.1 coordinate 5,459, forward strand.
AGCTCATTGCTGAGAGCCCATTTCATGCAAGGACCGGCACTCAGAACATGAAATAAATTAAAAACAAAAGGGTGGGGGCAGGCCGCAGTGAGGGGCCCTCAAAGGTTCAACTCTGCTTTTGTCACCAACATTCTCATAGTTCCTGTGTTTGTGTTCCTAGAGGGTTTGTAGTCACCAGAGCTTCAGTCCCTTTGATCAAATCACTCCTAAGAGCAGCTCGGGGCTGGGTCAGTAATTTCCATGTGAGCACTGACTGGGGTCCAGCCAACAGAAGAACATTAGCTGCAGGCCACCCATACAGCTTTTCATATTAATGAGCACAAAGCCTTTATTTTTGCAAACGGAGGGATGTTGGGGGGATTTTTGCACCATCAGGCCGAGGTACAAGGCTCTGGATCTACACAGCACTGTGGTGAAGAGGGGACAGGTGGGGACAATCCAGGCTGTTAGCAGTGCCCCCACCCCCTCATCAGGGACAGCACAATTGCTTTTAGAGCTCCTAAACCAGCTGGTGAAAAACTTTTCCTCTTTCCTTGCTCCCTGCACACTGACAGGCAAGTTGAACAGAAAAATCTACCCCTTCATCCATTTTTTCTGAGCACCAAAGCAAAGACCCAAAAAAACCCAAGTACAATAAAAAAATGATTTTGTGTGCATGCTGATTTTTTAAACAGCTTTGACTAAGATTGACTAAGCCAGTGCTAAAGGAAAAACCAGCATCAGAAACATGGCAGATGGAAAACTTTTGGCAGTTTGAGATTATAAAAATGTCTATGGCAAAGAACAACCTTTCTCACAAGGACTCCAGTAGAATGAATGACGCAGGTGTTGGAATAACAGCCAGTGCCCACTGCAAAGACAATTCCCTGTCCTCTGGGCTCCATAAACCACACGTGAACATGGCACTCATCCCGACTGCTTTCCAAAGCACTTCTCTGCAAGAAGCACTGGAGAAGTGCATGGGGCAAGAGTTCTGCAAGCGCCAGGTTCTTGTGCAGCAGAAAAGTTGTCAAATATGAAAGATTCTAGCTACGACAATAAATCAATTATTTATGGCTTGTAAATATTCCACTGAGTCGCAGAAACTTCTGGGTGAAAATAAACACAGGGCAAAGTTTCCAAAGTATGGTTTCATAACAAAATTCCAGTTTATCTGTTCCTGTTTGTGGGAGAAGATGAGGTTACAAGCTGCCCAGCTCAAGAAGAAAAGGAAGATCTGCATTTCCCTGTCATATTTTCCTACTGACACAGGAATTAAGACCAAGAATTTGGGTAAATGGAGGGATAAAACTGGAGTGTGGATGAGGGTTTACATCCTAAGAATTCATTGCTAAAGTACAAATAGTTTTGCTGTGCATGGATCTCCTTGCTAAACCTCTTTGTCTTCAAACTCCCTTCCTCCATGGCAGGACTGAACAAGCTCCATATGTCAGAGTTTCCAGTTAAATGCTTTTTGATGATTTAATTTAAATGGATCCATTACCAGTCTGTGGGATTGCTGTGATTTTTAAAAACAGGGCCAGGAGACAAATCTGCCTTTTGAAAGCCTTTATTAGGACAGCTATGAGAGGGGAACTCGAGGGGCTGCGCACGCTGCTGCTGCTCCCACTGGATACCACTGAGGAGGAGGCGCCAGTCGGATCCGCTGCTCACGCTGCAGAGTCGGGGGTTTTGTCCTTGCGGGGGTTCCCAGGAACTCGCTTTGGCTCGCGTAGTCTAGGGGGTCATCCTGTCGTGGTGCTTTCCAGGTGATGGTGAGGTGATTGTGGGAAGATGGAAACTATCCACGCGTAACTTGATGTTCTGCACACATATTTGTGTCTCTTGTGGATTTAGATCTCGTGCCTGCTCGTTGCTTTTAGGAATTTTTGGTGTTAATCAAACTTCCACCTTAGAGCAAAGCATCACGTGAGTCTCTCAATTTGTTTATTATTGGGCAGCGTCAGCGGTTTGATGGGCAGGTGGGAAGCAGCGGAGGCCGTGCCCGACGGAAGGTGAGGGGGGAACTGAGGATACAGGAATTGCGGGGGAGGGTACAGCTCAGAGCACAAGAGACTGAAACGGGGGAGTACAGATTCAACAAGAACAACCTAAAACAAACGGTGAGTAACAACACAACCCTGCAACAACGCAACACATAATACCAAACCAGACAAGTGCCACAGCCCAAGGTTTTTCTAGGTTTATCTATTTCAGTTCCCCCTCTATTCCTTTGATCAGGCTTTTGCCCACATCAATTTGCTGCTTCGGGTTCTCGGGAATATATTTTTCTTAACTTTTGGTATTGGTTATATATTCTTTTTGCTGTACTAAGCTCTTCTTCTTGGGATTCTAATATCATTATGTTTGTGTGCTTCTGACTAGTCAATTTGGGAATCTGAAAGTTCACTTGAACAGTGGCTGTTATAACCTGAATTAGGCAGGGGAGTAGGCAGGGGAGAAGTAGGAAACTGGCAAATGCACTCATTATTATAAATACTATCTTTTTCCACCAAGTTCCTTTAAAAGACCAGAAGTTGTCCCACCAATCTGTATTAATTAGGGGCTTCCATTCTTGGGTACCTACGCATGCAATTTTTCGTGTCTCTTTGGAGATGTTTCTGATTACCTCGCTCTTGTCATTGATTTCAAGGCAACATTCGGATGAATTAAATTTTCCACAAATGCCACCTTCGTTGGCTAATAGGTAGTCTACTGCCAACCTGACTAGGTAGACTACTGCCCTTGTTTGTGCTAGTTGATCACTAATATGATCAAGGGCTAGGGCTGTTTTGTTTGATATTATTTCAAGCACTGCTTGCGGCCTAATGATTCTATTCAGCATATATATTGGAGTTCGGTACCCCCATGATCCATCTTGTGCCCAAGTTGCGGGTCTATATGTTTTTACTATTTCCTCGGGTGTCCAGATTTTGCCCTTCCATGTTTGAGTGCTACCTAAATCAATTATAGTTCTTCTTTTTCGATTATTACCTTCCAAATTATCATACAAAGGTACACCTAGATGTTTCCCCGATTCCTGTGGGAGCAGGGAGAAGGCTTGTTTGATGGTCCCTATGGTGCAGCTACCTGCCCAGTCCCCTGGCAGATGGGCGTAAGCCTTGTCCCCACAAATCTAGAGTAAGTGTTTTGGGGCTTTCCAAGAGGTGGTCTGGATGTCAAAGGGGTATTCCCAATACTTAGATATTTCTCTGATTCCCCAAAAAGGGTTGATTCCCTTGTCAGCACATTCCTGTAGACTATACCCTTCATTATAGATGCACCCTGTCTCTTTCTTACCAATGGTCCAGTATTTATCAGGCTCCCTAGAGATCCATTTTTGTTCTACTCCCTTTATCACTAAGTACCTTTTGCAAGCCATCTTCCCTACAAATGTTTTATACCTTCTTCCTGTTCTTCTTATGCACTCCTCCCCAATTACCTTTGAGTTTAGATTCCATTGTTCTCTTCTTCTTTCCCCTTCACTTGGAGGTTCTTGTTTCATTAATTTCCACCTTAAGATGTCTAAAGGTGCTAGGCTTGTTCCCTCCCAGGGCCATATATCAGACATTTGCATATTTCCACATACCCAACAGTTTGTTATGTTCAGCTCATGGCTGATTCTTTCTATCAAATCCATAAATAAGTTTTTACCGAGGGGTTCATTTATTTCACCCTTTTTTACAACTAGTGCTTTCTCCTTTATTAAGTCTGCGGCTCCTTCTGGATTGTCCAACTCTTCAAAACAGAAACATTCTCTGATAGGGCATTCTCCAGTCAAGCGCTGCTTAAAAGTGGCAGCATTTCTAGCAATCCAATATTGTTTCCCATCCTCCTGACAGGTAGATAATTGGGTTATATCAAAACACATGGGATTCACATGGGTGTGAACTCTTATGAGGGATTCTCCCTCATAGATTCTCCCCGTCATAGATGGGATAGTAATATTTTGAGCAAGTTCCCTTTGCAGATTTACCCATCAATAGGACTATTATCAGTCCTCCCAAGAGTCCAGTATGAACTATTTTGCTTGTGGGTGACCACATGGATTACCCCCTGGTCTCACCTGGTCTTGCCTCTGGGTCAGGGAGTTCTTAAGATGGATTATAGAGTTTTTCTCTTGCTTCCTCCCACTTCTTTATTAATTTTAGTAAGCTTTCTTGGGGTGTGCCCTATGACACATCTGTAATCTTATGTTCTAATGATAAGTATTCCTAAAACCTTAACTTTCAACTTAACAACAACTAACACTCTATAATAGTTTACAACAACAACTTACAACAACTTCTAACAACTTTTAACAATAGCTCTTAACTTCTATGGCTTGTTATTGTCCTTAACTGGTTTTTGGTTGCTTCCGTAGAGTTATTTTAAGCGTGTCCGGGTCTCGAATGGTAACCCACTCGGAGGAGGTCTTTGATGGTGTTGCAGAGTTTGACGAGTTACTTGGGGATGGTAATGGTCCTTTTACTCTGTTAATATGTGTCCAGCCTTTCTCCTGTGTTCGCACTGCGGTGTGAGTGGTGAGCAGAACCTGGAATGGACCTTCAAATTTAGGGGTCAACGGGGTATTATTCCAAGATTTAATTAAGAGCCAGTCTCCTGCTTTTATTTGATGCATGTCGGTGTCTAAGAGGGAGGTTTGAGGAAGACACCCTCTTTTCTTGAGATCCGTCAATGTTTTTCCAATTGTTTTTATGTATTCTTGAGTAGCTGCCTCTCCTTCTAAATAATCCCCGGTGCTATATGGGGTTAGTAAGAAGGGGAGTCCAAACATCATCTCATATGGTGAAGCCCCTATGTCAGACCGCGGTTGGATCCGAATTCGCAGAAGGGCCAGATATTTGAGCCAATTCATTCCTGTTTCTGTGATCAATTTAGTTAACATGTTTTTGAGGGTTTTACTCATCCTCTCCACTCTCCCTGAACTTTGGGGATGCCAAGGTGTATGCAGCCGCCACTTGATCTCTAATGCTTTGATGACATCATGTAAAATTTGAGCTATGAAATGGGGGCCTTGGTCTGAATCGATGTTATTCACTAGCCCATACCTGGGAATGATATATTCTAATAATATTTGTATTACTACTTGCACTGTCTCTTTCCTGGTAGGGAATGCTTCTACCCAATGGGTTAAGTGATCCACTATAACAAGTAAATGTTTGTACCCTTGTACTGGGGGCATTTCAGTAAAGTTTATCTGTATGTTTTGAAAAGGTCTTAGTTCTATCTCCCTTCCCCCGGTGTAGTCTTCCTCATAGTCTTTTGATTTACTTTTTGGCATATTAGGCATCCTTCCGTAACCGCTTTTGCCAGACTGTATACTCCAACACATAGATGTTCTCTTAGAAAATGATCACATAATCCCTGAGTACCCCAGTGAGTCAGGTTATGTAGTTCTGCTAACATCTTTCAAGCTAGGGCCTTATTTAAAAGTTTCCACCCATCTGGGGTTAACCATTCTCCCTGCTTTCCTTGATGTAATCCCAACCTTTTTATTTCTCTCAGCTCGTTCTCACTGTATATTGGTTCCCTTACTTTGTCAGCTGGTGTGTTACTTAAATTAAAAATTTTTATTGGCTTCCCTGGGTTTTGGGCTGCTAATTCGGCAGTTTGATCAGCTACCTGGTTGCCCCTTCCTTCAAAGGTGTCCCCTTTCTGATGTCCTCTGACATGCACCACCGCGATTTCCTTGGGCTTCATGAGAGACTCTAATACTGACTTGATTAATTCTTTACGTATTAAATCCTTTCCCTTGGAATTCAGATAACCCCGTTCCTCCCAAATTTTTCCAAATGTATGTACTATCCCAAAGGCATACCGTGAATCAGTGTAAATAGTACCCTGATCTCGTTCCAACAAGTGTAGTCCCCTTTTGAGAGCATAGACTTCACAATACCTTTCAATACCTTCAACCACTGCATATCCTGATATCCTTCTTTCCTCTACTACCCTAGATGATCCATTGGTGAATAACACCCTCCCATATGGTAGAGGTAAGTCTTCGAGGTCTTCCCTTGTTTTTGTTTGTAAGTCTATGATCTCTAAGCAGTCATGCTCTAGCTCAGATATAGGCTCCCCTAGGAGGAATTGTGCAGGATTCAGGCTCTTGTAGTTAATTCTAGATCACTGGCATTTATCAGAATAGCTCCATATTTCAGTATTCTTGGATCAGTTAGCCATTGCTGAGCCCTTTGGCTCAATACTGTCTTAAGATCATGAGGTGTATATACAGTGATCTTTCCTTGCAGCGTTAGTTTTTCTGCTCTTCTATAAGGATCGCTGTTGCTGCTATAGATTGGAGGCAAGTTGGCCGCCCCCTTGCGACTGGGTCTAAGAGTTTTGAAAGATATGCAATAGGTTTCCTATGCCCTCCCCACTCCTGAGTCAATACACCATAGGCAATTCCCCCTTCTGCATTGACGAATAAATCAAACCTCTTCTTGAGGTCTGGAAGACTCAACACTGGGGCTGAGGATAATTTGGTCTTTAAATTCTCCAATTGTTCTTCATCCTCAGCCGTCCATTTTACGGGTTCAGGTGGGACTAGCTTTTCGTGTAAGAATTTAACATTCTGTGAATACTGTTCTATCCACAGCTTACAATACTCAAATTGGCCTAGCAATTTTCTTATGTCCCTTTTTGTCTTTGGTGATGGGATGGACAATATGCCTGAGATTCTTTAGGGACTTCCTTTCTTATATCCTTCCCCTATAATGTGTCCAAGGTAAGTAACTTGAGGTTCTACAAATTGCAATTTGTTCTTAGACACTTTCAGGCCTTTTCTTCCTAAGAAATTCAGAAGTTTAATACTAGTTTCCCATACTTCATCCCGCCCTCTTCCTAATATTAGAAGATCGTCTACATACTGCAGGATTTGCACACCATCTTCAGGGGTGAATTGTCCTAATAACTTCTCCAATGTTTGTCCGAATAGGTTCGGAGACTCTGTAAAGCCTTGGGGGAGACGCGTCCATCTCAGTTGCTGCTTTCTCTGACTCTCAGGGCACTCCCATTTGAGTGCAAACCAATCCCGGCTCTCTCTAGCGCGCGGCCGCGGCTGCCGCTGGGCCGGGAGAGCGAGCGCACCGAGAGCCAGATCCGCCCGCGCAGCCCCGCCGCCGCCGCCGCCGCCGCCGCGCCCGCCCGCCGAGCCCGAGCCCGAGCGGCGGGCCGCGGGGCCCCGCTCCCGAGAGCGCTGCGAGGAGATGGCGGCGCTGGAGCGGGCCGAGGAGCGCATCGCCGAGCTGCACGGGGAGAAGGGCAGCCTGCGGGAGCTGCTGCAGGACACGCGGGCCGCCCTGCAGAGCAGCGATGCGCGGGGCCGGGCGCTGCAGCTGAGCCCGGGGCGGCTCCTGCACCGCGCTCCGGGGGCGGCTCGGGCGGGCCGAGCGCTTCAGGAGAGATGCTGCTCCAGGAGAGTCGGTGTTTAGAGCCCCTCCGCCTCCAGACTGAGACCCAAGCTGCTCGTTCATGCTCGGCATTAACTTTTTAGCACAGTTTACTTGCAAGGGAGGCTTTTAGGAGAAATGTATGGCACCGGTGTGCCATTAAATCTATTTGTGATGAGCACTGTTCCGAGTGTAGGGGAGTGCAGCTTAACAAAGCCACGGGTACAATGCTGCTGCTGCTTCTCCTGCACGTGCAGCCGGGATGTGCTGATACCAGATGCTGGATATGCACCACTGCAGGGGTTTTCCTGAAATAAGAAAGAATTTTTGGATTCTTACCTGCACAAGCACATGCAGTGTCTCAGTCATCAGTGCCTCAGAAATATTAGAAGTATGTTCTCTTGGGAGTGTGATCACAAGGGTTCAGAGTTGGAGCCAGTTCTGTGGGCAGGCTGATGAATGGTCTGGGGCTCCTCTGCAGAGCCCCCTTAACTCTGGGGCTGGTTTCTGCTGGTTCTGCTGTACTGGCTCCAGCAAAACACATCCACACTTAGCAGCAGTGAAATTACTCTGGCATGAAATAGTGTGGAACAGGCAGAGCAGTGAAGGGCAGCATGGAGCAATTGTTCTGGCAGGTCTGACCAGGTCTGATTTGGTACTAACACAGCACTCACAGAACTCTGCTCCACCTGTGACACTTGCACTTGCAGTAGATGACTGTTCCTCTTCACAAGGTCCAGCAAGGCAGGTCAAAGACACTTTGACCGTTTTCATCTAAAAATGGGAGAGGAAATCAGCAGCAAACATGAAGTCACCAGTCAGAGGCCCCAGGAAGAATCAAAACAACAGAGTAGAGCTCCAGAATACCCCCAGGTGCTCTGAACAGAACTTCATTGGAAATATCTTTTTCAGCCCACCACTTGACTCCTGAGTACAGACCATAGTAATGACATTAAAGCTATGCAGGAACTTGTGCAGTAACATATAGTGAGTAGGTTGAAAATTAAATGTATAGCGAGGTATTAAAAACTGCTTACCAGAGATTGTATCCTTGTCTCAGTATTTGGCAAAGGTCAAGTAGCTTTAGTTGCTGATCAACTAGATCAGCAGTGTTTTTAAAAAAGCCCAACAAAGCACAATCCAACCACTTTCAATGTTGCTGAAAACACATAAATTTCTTCCTGCTTTGTGCTCCTGGTCATTACAGGTGAGACTGTGGAAGAGCCATGCCAGCCATAAAGAAGAAGGATCCTGCTTCATAGGGAGGAAGAGACCATTAACACAGAAGCACTCCCAGACCAAGTGCTGTGTTGGGTTGATGTGGCCAGCAATGTGTATTCTATCACCATCTGTTAAAACCGGGTGGGGCAGTGATTCCTTATCTCCATGGCACACAGTATCTGCTAATGGGCCAGCTTTAGGACAAGATAGGGCAATCACCTTTACCTTTTCCACAACCCATCCTCCCTCCAGGAAGATATCATCTGCTGCAGGCTCATTAAATCCCACTGTATGACTGATAAAATTACATCATCCCATTGAGAGATGCTCCAGCCAGAAGGAGGGGCCAAGCCTTTCCTACCTAGATAAAAATGGAGCTGTTGGACAGCGAGTTACCTTCTTTCCACTGGATTCCAGAGGAGAAGTCGGACCTTTCTACATCATCCCTGGACTTTTGGAGGAAGGCTGCAACCTTCTACAGGAGTTCAGCTTCAGCTGAACCACACCTGCCACTGCAGGAGGACTGTAGCCACCATTTGATTGGACTGCTACCAACACCCTGACTGACTGACAGGGTGTCAGGTTGTATTCTGACTCTGTCAGGATTGGGATTGTTTTTTTGTAATACTGTGGTGCTGCAGTGGAACCCGTCGATGTTACATCTGTCCAGGTTCCAGCTAGATCACAGGGGCAGCGACAGCCAGCAGCAGTTGCCCCTGTGGAAACTAGAAAATCTTAAATGGAAACAAGGCACCTAGATAATAAAAATCAGCAAGGAGGGCCCTCACAACCAGCAGGGAGCCAGAAGTTGAGATCATCACCGAGTCCCTCTCATATGACAGTCTCTGTAACCTGTGAAAAGACATTGCACGGTGGGGCTGTGAGGCTTTTACAACTTGGTTACTCTGGGTCTGGGACCTTACGGGAACAGGTGTACAACTGGATGGCACTGAGGCCAGGAATTTGGGATCCTTGACCCAGGACTCAGGTGTGGATCAGGTATTTGTAAGGGAGCCAGGCCCCCTTCCCCTCTGGGAACAGCTTTTAAAAGTGTGAGAGAGAAGTTTGTCCACAGAGAGAAAATGCAGGAGCACCACCATAGAATGTGCTGGAAGACCCTTGAGGAAGGGATCCAGCAGCGGATAGAAGTGGCAGTATTGGAGGTACTCTTTGGGAAGGATGGACAGCATGACAATGACCCTGACAAGGTCAGGTGCACAGGGCAGATGTTGTGGAATCTGGCAAACCTGGGGCCATCTCAATATGTGGACATCACTGAAGGCCCAGACAGAATTTGCTAGGCCTTTTTTCAGGCTCTGAGCTCTTTTTCTCTTTCTCACGCTGGGAAACCTTTTCCCAGGCTGAGACAGTTTCTCAGCTCCGGTCTGAGCCTTTCCCAGGATGATAACATTCGGGAAAAACAGAAAGGAATTAATAATAAAGATTAGCACCTGGTGTTGACTGAAAAACAGGTCTAATGCTACATGACAGAACATGTTTTCTTCTATTGTCCAATGGACTGCTGTCCTGTTCGGGACTTGCAAACCATACTATAAATGTGGTTTGGTCTTTCAATAAATCGCTTCTTTAGCCTCAAGCTCAAGAAATCTTTGTTGTTATTATACGCGACCCCTAGCGTATACAGTGACATCAATATACCACTTTTATTGCAATCATTAATGCTGATAACCACCAAGAGACAGTGGGTTCTGTTGCCAACAAGCTCAGAAATTTTGAGAGTATGATCAGTGGCCCAATGCAGACTCATGTCTCTGCCGTGGTTAAGGAACTCAAAGAGGAGTTTAAAGAGGAGATGAGAGGGATGAAGAAGGAGATGAGGAGGATCAATGCGGCACCAGTACGAGTCACAGGCCCCCAAGTTAGAGCCCAACATCTCCCAGCTAGGGAGAGAGAGTACACCCCACGAGCTGACCTGTGGCTCTTTCTGTGTGACCATGGGGAAATGGGATGGGAAACCCACTTCTGTCCTGGCAACACGGGTACATCAACTCAGGGAGGGAAGCACTAACCAAGGGAGTTCTACTAAAGTGAAGGTGGCCTCAACCTCCCATAACCAAGGTGCAGGATATTAGAAAAGGGAAGATAATCTGTCAGATCCACTTGAAAGAACCTCTATTATGTATGCCCAGGAAGGAAATAATAACCAGGGCTAGAAGGGCCCTGCCTCTAGCCAGGGAGAGGCACGGGATGACAGGATCTATTGGATCGTGTGGGTGCAGTGGCCTGGCACATCAAAGCCACAGAAACATAGAGTGTTAATTGATACTGGTTCACAATGCACCCTGATACCATCAGAACATGTGGGGAAAGAACCTGTTTCCATTGTTAGGGTGACAGGGGGATCACAGGAATTTACTTTGCTGGAAGCTGAGATCAGCCTGACAGGGAAGGGGTGGCAGAAACATCCAACTGTAACAGGCCCAGGGGCACCATGCATTCTAGGCACAGACTTCCTCAGGAACAGCTACTACAAAGAGCCAAAGGGGTACAGGTGGGCTTTTGGAATAGCTGCTGTAGCAGCAGAGAGCATTAAGCAGTTGAACGCCTTGCCTGGACTGTCAGAAAACCCATCTGCAGTGGGACTCCTGAAAGTGACAGAGCAACAGGTACCAATTGCCACCATGACAGTGCACCGCCGGCAGTACCGGACAAATCGAGATGCTGTGATCCCCATCCACAAGATGATCCGTGAGCTGGAGAGCCAAGGGGTGGTCAGCAAAACCCACTCACCCTTCAACAGCCCCATCTGGCCTGTGCACAAGTCTGAGGGGGAATGGAGATTGACTGTGGACTGTCGTGCATTGAATGAAGTGACTCCACCGCTGAGTGCAGCCGTGCTGGACATGCTGGAACTGCAGTACGAGCTGGAGTCCAAGGCAGCAAGGTGGTATGCCACCACTGGCATTGCCAATGCATTTTTCTCCATTCCTTTGGCAGCAGAGTGCAGGCCTCAGTTTGCTTTCACTTGGAGGGGCGTGCAGTACACCTGGAACCGACTGCCCCAGGGGTGGAAACACAGCCCCACCATCTGCCATGGGCTGATCCAGGCTGCACTGAAAAAGGGTGAGGCCCCAGAACATTTGCAGTGCATCGATGACATCACTGTGTGGGGGAACACGGCAATGGAGGTATTTGAGAAGGGACAGGAAATCATCCAGATTTTGCTGGGAGCTGGCTACACCATTAAAAAGAGCAAAGTCAAAGGACCTGCCCGAGAAGTCCAGTTCCTGGGAGTGAAGTGGCAAGACGGACGGTGCCAGATCCCCACTGAGGTCATCAATAAGATCACTGCAATGTCAGCACCAACAAACAATAAGGAAACACAAGCTTTCCTAGGTGCCACAGGCTTTTGGAGAATGCACATCCCTGAGTAGAGCCAGATTGTGAGCCCTCTCTACCTGGTCACCCGCAAGAAGAACGATTTCCAATGGGGCCCTGAACAACAGCAAGCCTTTGCCCAGATCAAACAGGAGATCGCTCATGCCGTAGCCCTTGGCCCAGTCAGGATGGGACCAGAGGTAAAGAATGTGCTTTACTCTGCAGCCAGGAACCGTGGTCTGTCCTGGAGCCTTTGGCAGAAGGTGCCTGGTGAAACTTGAGGCCAACCCGTGGGATTCTGGAGCTGGAGTTACAGAGGGTCTGAAGCCAATTACACTCCCACAGAGAAGGAAATCTTGGCTGCCTATGAAGGAGTTCAAGCTGCCTCAGAGGTGATTGGCACAGAAGCACAACTTCTCCTGGCACCCCGACTGCCAGTGCTGGGGTGGATGTTCAAAGGAAAGGTTCCCTCTACCCACCATGGCACCGAATCCACATGGAGCAAGTGGGTTGCCCTCATCACGCAGTGCGTCCGTATTGGTAACCCGAATCGCCCTGGGATTCTGGAGATAATTACAAACTGGCCAGAAGGTGAAGATTTTGATCTTGCTGATGAAGAGGAGCAGGAACAAGTGACCCGGGCTGAAGAAGCTCCACCATACAACCAACTGCCAGCAGATGAACACGCTACGCTCTTTTCACCGACGGTTCCTGTCGCACTGTGAGGATGAACCAGAAGTGGAAAGCAGCCGTATGGAGGTTGCACAAGCTACCGAAGGAGAAGGTGGATCAAGTCCACTTGCTGAACTCAAAGCTGTTCAGCTGGCCTTGTACATTGCTGAGAGAGAGAAATGGCCAAAGCTCTACCTCTACACTGATTCATGGATGGTAGCCAATGCTCTGTGGGGCTGGCTGGAAAGGTGGAAAAAGGCTGACTGGCAACGTAGAGGAAAGCCAATCTGGGCTGCTGATGAGTGGAAAGACATTGCCACTCGGATAAGAGAAGTTACCCGTGAAAGTCCGTCATGTGGGTGCCCATGTTCCCAAGAGTCGGGCTAATGAAGAACACCGGCACAACGAGCAGATAGATCAGGCTGCACAGATAGAGGTGTCAAAGATAGACTTAGATTGGGAACACAAGGGAGAATTGTTCCTGGCTCGATGGGCCCATGATGCCTCAGGTCATCAGGGCAGAGACGCCACCTATAACTACCACCGCGATGGTGGAGACATACACCTCCCTGGCCTGGAAGAACAATCCTGGCCTGGAAACAAGCCCTTTGGAGACACGGACCAGAGGACTCAGTTCAGACAATGGACCTTTCAACTGGCTTAGAGCACCTGGGCTGAGAACACATTCCGACATGTCACCAATTCCGACCATGCACCATGGCTAATCTTAAAACCACCTTAAAAGCACTTGGTGGGGACTTTAAGAACTGGGAGATAATTTACCAAAGGCCAATGGTTTTGAATACACGAGGTCCACTAACGAGCAGGTCTCCAATCTGACCTGGAACACCAGATGAATAAGGTCCCAGTGGTACACCTAGATGCATGTTAAGGAAACTGTTTGGGTGAACCTGCCCCAGCAAAGAAATCCTGTTTGGGTGGTTTTCGCTAAGACCAGTTGCACTTGGGGTGATGCAAAAGGATGAGGCCTGATGCATCCAAGGAGACCTTGTTCTAGGGTGACTATTATGTAGGCTTGCCTGTATGTATATGATTTAAAGGTTTTAATTTGCTGCAGCATGTTGGCATGGAAAAAAATTCGGGGTGGATAATGTTGGGGTTGGGTTTTGTTCTTTACTGCGTGAGTTTGGAGAATTTTTCCCATTGTGATGCTAACAACACCTGCCAGCTGTGGGGTCTTGTGATGGCCCTGGACGGGAGTAGTGGAGTGGGACTGGGGCTACTTGGAGGAGCAGGGCTTCTGGGCAGGGCTACCCAGAGGACCGTGCCGGGCTCCTGGAGGCACTGCTGTTTCCAGTGAGAGAGAGCGGAGAGGAGGGGACCCCCTCGGTCTGCGGAGCACGTGGCGAGAAGGCAGGAGGCTGGAAGCCTGTGTCAACTTCCCCTACATCTTTCTTGCTTAGCCTCCTATCTCTGGAATACAACTGATCTCTGGACACAACAGTGAGTGAGGAGCTGCTCCCACCTGAGCCAGCCCGGCCACGGCTGCTCCCCTCCACCTCCCTCACTCCTGCCTGCGCCTGCAGCTGTGCCGACCCTGCCACGTGTCACAGCCCCGAGAGCTGACACAGACTGAGTGTGTCCGTGGCTAAAGAAAGGACTGGAACTGGGTTATTTTCTTCTGTTTTTGTCGGTAATTTTAATAACTGCTGTTGTTTTCTACCTGTGCAGTTAGATACAGTAGTGAAGAGCTGTTACTTCTACCCCCTTATCTGCCCTTGAGTCCTTGATTGGAAACAATTATAACACTTGGGGGGTGAAAATAATTTCTCTATTTCAAGGGGAACTTCTGCCTTTTATTACAGAACCCCTGTCCTAGAAACCAGGACACCCTGGCACGTCCAGGCCGGCCAATTCCTGCTGCCCCGTGGCGGGCTGCAGCCCCAGGGCTCTGCAGGGGCGGGAGCTGGGGCTGTCGCCCAGCACCGTGGCCAAAGCCTCGGGACTCTGGGCACAGCTTGGGGGCCACCTGAGCCACGAGAGTCCCAGGGGCACACTCCGTGCCCTTCCACTGTTGGACAGCAAGTTACCTTCTTTCCACTGGATTCCAGAGGAGAAGCCGGACCTTTCTACATCATCCCTGGACTTTTGGAGGAAGGCTGCAACCTTCTACAGGAGTTCAGCTTCAGCTGAACCACACCTGCCACTGCAGGAGGACTGTAGCCACCATTTGATCGGACTGCTACCAACACTCCGACTGACTGACGGGGTGTCAGGTTGTATTCTGACTCTGTCAGGGTTGGGATTGTTTTTTTGTAATACTGTATTTCTATTTTCCCAGTAAAGAACTGTTATTCCTAATTCCCATATCTTTGCCTGAGAGCCTCTTAATATCAAGTTTATAATAATTTGGAGGGAGAGGGTTTACATTCTCCATTTCAAAGAGAAGCTTCTGCCTTTACTGGCAGACACCTGTCCTTAAAACCAGGACAGATTTTGGCACTCAACGTGGGGCTCGAGGGCATCGAGAGATAAAAGGAATAACAATTCTTGAATAACCTAAATTTTGTGTGCTGGATATAGAAACCTCATTTAGGTGGCATCATGTGGTCTAGCTTACCCTGGTTCAAGTGGCACGTGGTTGTAGCTACATTTCTCCCATTTGCAGGCCCTTATCTAAACATGGGTCCTATAACTAAGGCTGCTGTGTCTGTTATCCAGTTTGCTTTATGGGTTAATAAGGTGAGGAATTTGTGGGTTTTTAACTTCCTTTGGAAGGCAGGTACATGGATTCGGGGCTATCACACAGTAACTGTTTGGTTTTGGGGTTACTTTAATAATGGGACCTACTGTGAGGAAATAACACCAGGGCAAATTTTCTCCCAACCCTTCACCCAGTTTTTTGGGTCTACCCCACCAGTTTTTGAAGGGTTCAGATCTCCTCTGAATATTAATGATACCAAACAGTGGCTGGTGCTGCTGACAGGCCTGTTCTGTTTAGCATTCAGAGACAAGGGAACATTGGCTTGGATAACAACCCTGATACCTACCCCAGGAAATAGAGGTGCTGCCCCAGAGCCTGACCCTACCCCAGAGACTAGGAATGCTGCCCCAGAGCCTGATCCTGCCCCACAGCCCACTGCAGAAAGGAACCACCCGGAGTGGGTGGGGGTTCTAGTGAAGGAGATAGGCCAGATATTGAAGGAGCACTTTTTTCCAGCTGGTGAGAAACCCTCCCCTGCCCTAAAGAGGGAGAGTCTGATGGTGCTGCAGTGGAACCCGTAGATGTTACATCTGTCCAGGTTCCAGCTGGATCACAGGGGCAGCCACAGCCAGCAGCAGTTGCCCCTGTGGAAACTAGGAAATCTGAAATGGAAACAAGGCACCTAGATAATAAAGATCAGCAAGGATCTCACAACCAGCAGGGGAGCCAGAGGTTGAGATCATCACCGAGTCCCTCTCATATGACAGTCTCTGTAATCTGTGAAAGGACATTGCACGGCAGGGCTGTGAGGCTTTTACAACTTGGTTACTCTGGGTCTGGGACCTTATGGGAACAGGTGTGCAACTGGATGGCACTGAGGCCAGGAATTTGGGACCCTTGGCCCAGGACTCCGGTGTGGATCAGGTATTTGTAAGGGAGCCAAGCCCACTTCCCCTGTGGGAACAGCTTTTAATGAGTGTGAGAGAGAGGTTTGTCCACAGAGAGAAAATACAGGAGCATCACCATAGAATGTGCTAGAAGACCCTTGAGGAAGGGATCCAGCAGCTGAGAGAAGTGGCATTATTGGAGGTACTCTTTGGGAGGGATGGACAGCATGACAATGACCCTGACAAGGTCAGGTGCACAGGGCAGAAGTTGTGGAATCTGGCAAACCTGGGGCCATCTCAATATGTGGACACCACTGAAGGCCCAGGCAGAATTTGCTAGGCCTTTTTTCAGGCTCTGAGCTCTTTTTCTCTTTCTCACGCTGGGAAACCTTTTCCCAGGCTGAGACAGTTTCTCAGCTCCGGTCTGAGCCTTTCCCAGGATGATAACATTCGGGAAAAACAGAAAGGAATTAATAATAAAGATTAGCACCTGTTGTTGACTGAAAAACAGTTCTAATGCTACGTGACAGAACATGTTTTCTTCTATTGTCCAATGGACTGCTGTCCTGTTGGGGACGTGCGAACCATACTATAAATGTGGTTTGGTCTTTCAATAAATCGTTTCTTTAGCCTCAGGCTCAAGAAATCTTTGTCGTTATTATACGCGACCCCTAGCGTATACAGTGACATCAATATATCACTTTTATTGCAATTAATCAGCAATGATTAATGCTGATAACCACCAAGAGACAGTGGGTTCTTGCCAACAACCTCAGAAATTTTGAGAGTATGATCAGTGGCCCAATGCAGACTCATGTCTCTGCCGTGGTTAAGGAACTCAAAGAGGAGTTTAAAGAGGAGATGAGAGGGATGAGGGAGGAGATGAAGCTGTGGCTTTTATAATACAGTTCGTGCAAAGCAAAATACAGATAGTTCATTGGAGAGACAGAGAGACAGCTCGCCTCTCGTTCTCCCAGATCCAGCAGGTGTGTTATCTATGTTATGATTCTTTCTCTTATGTTTACAGTACAGACAGAGGCCCTAGCATGGGAAAGGTTTCAGCTAGGCCTGAGAGTTTCACAGCCTGAGAAAGGAACTCAGACCCTGTGAGAAAGGCCTAGGCCTTACAATTTTCAGCCTGTGGCTTCACTGAAGCCCACAAGTCCCCTTTTAGTTTTAAAGAAAAGGAAAAAGAGAAGTGTTTGTAACTTTACAGGATCCTTTTGCAAAGGAGAACAAACACCACTCAGGAGATATGTGGACACCTGGAGTGCCTAGGGAAATCTTCAAACTTGGTGCTTTTTCTCTGCAAAGCTTACTTTTAATACAATAACAAAACCCATCACCATTCACCCGACTTATCAAACAGTGAAAATCAACCACTAAGCGATTATTCTAATATAACAATGAAAACTATATTGACAGTTCCAACATGAACAGATAAATGTCCATTCCCTGCTTGTAGAGGGATGATCTGCTCAGTGTTTTCATCTGGTCGGTGTTTGTGAGCTGGTCAGCAAGTGAAGGCTGAGCTGTGATCACACTGTGCCCCTGGTGCAGGTCAGGGTGGACACCTTGCAGGTCAGCAGGAAGGACCCAGGCGTGTCATCTGAAGCCTGAAACGAGGCAAAGGTGATTCACAATAACACGTGCTTTTCTTTCTCTTTTCCAATCTCGCTGTTCTATCATAGAGACAGCATCAGGCACAGGAAAACTCTGAATCTCTCATTTGATATCAGAGACATCTGCCCCAGCACTCCTCCCTTCCTTGACCACTGCAGGAATGAAACCAGCCTCTGCTGCTCCCCCCTCTAAAGTAAAGACAAAGCTGTCGTTGCTGTCAGCACAGGGTGGAAGCGCGAAGGCTGGAAATGCCGATGGGAAGGGTCCGTTCATGACCGGCCAGGCGGGCAGAGCTCCTCCGGCTGACGAGATCAGCCCTGGGGTCGGCACCGCCCCGGGCGAATCTAACGGGAGGCTGAGGGGAAAAGAGAAGAGGGCGCCCTGCCTCTGCCGGAGCAGAGAAGGGCAGCCGGAGACCCTGCCTGGGCAGGCAGGCCGACTCCGACATCGGAGAGGAGGGAGGAGCTGGCACTCCCTCCTTCTCTGGGGTGGTGCCGACAGCTCCTCTCTGCTGGCCATGTGGTCGGGGTCAGCCAGCATCTCGGACGGAGGGGCCACACGACCCCCACCTTTGCAGGTGGCACTGGCCCAGCAGCAGGCAGATCAAGCGATGGCCCCGGCACGGTGGAGGCAGGCCGATGGCACCTCTTTGTCAGGAGCGAGCGGCGCCCCCAGAGCCGGGGCCACCCGCCCCAGGCAGCGCGCGGCTGCACGGGGCGGCTCCCCCGGGGCGGCTGCTGTGAGCCGTCAGTGCCCGGCACTGTTAAGGTGGTGTGGCCAGGATAGCAGACAGATTCTTCCTCGCTCTGTTCTGAGTCTGCTTCGCTCCGCTCAAAACCCGTCTCATCTTTCAAAAAACTTCGATTAATTGTCCCCAGGTGAGCATTAGAGGGCCGGCTGAGACATCCCCTTTCGGAGGCTGTCCACAGAAGGTCCCCCACTTCTTCCCATTTGTCCATAGAAAACTTCTCCTGCCTCTTCTGAAAAAACCATGCTCTCTCTCAAGTTAACAAGGCAATCAAATCAGTTTCCTCTTGTTTAGATAAATGAATCCCCATTTGCTGAATTTCCCACCTAGCTGCTATGCTGAGGGGGGGGGGGAACACAGAGTACCTCTCTCAACGTGGAAGAAGGGTCGCAGAGCTGCTCGCGGTTCCCGCTGTCAGGTTGCGGTGTGCCGATGAGAGATGGCACGGCTCGCCTCCGGGCCGCCCGCTCGCTCGCGGCGCTCCCGCACCGCGACACCGGGCTCTGCGCGCCTCCGCACGGCTCCATCTCTCGGTGGGAGGGCAGAAAAACTGACGACTTTTCGCTGGATTTTTCCGCAAATGTCCCAGATGGCTCTCTGACTCGGCCGTCTCCTGGCTCGGTCTTGGCCCCAGGTTCGCAGTCCTGGTTTTCCGGGATTCAGCCTGGTCTGCAGGCTGTCAGATCCAGTTTTTCGGGTGCTGTTCGTCGATTCAGAGATCGCTGAAAGCAATCCCAATCCGCTGGAGTGACGATCTCGGGCTGTCACCCCAAATGTTGTTATCTCGGTGGGACCGCCAAATGTTGGTGCCTGAGATGGTTACGGAGAGCGGCTAAGAAGGGATACAGCAACATGGCAACTCTCTTACTTGATGCAAGAAAGAGTGCAGTTTATTGAAAGAAAGCTGTGGCTTTTTATAATACAGTTCGTGCAAAGCAAAATACAGATAGTTCATTGAGAGACAGAGACAGCTCTCGTCTCTCGTTCTCCCATAGATCCAGCAGGTGTGCTATCTATGTTATGATTCTTTCTCTTATGTTTACAGTACAGACAGAGGCCCTAGCATGGGAAAGGTTTCAGCTAGGCCTGAGAGAGTTTCACAGCCTGAGAAAGGAACTCCAGACCCTGTGAGAAAAGGCCTAGGCCTTTACAATTTCAGCCTGTGGCTTCACTGAAGCCCACAGGGAAGCACCAACCAAAGGGAGTTCTACTAAAGTGAAGGTGGCCTCAACCTCCCATAACCAAGGTGCAGGATATGGCAGAGAAGGGAAGATGATCTGTCAGATCCACTTGAAAGAACCTTTCCTATATATGTCCAGGGAAGGAAATAATAACCAGGACTAGAGGGGCCCTTTCTATCCAGAGAGAGTATGATGACAGGATCTATTGATCGTGGTGCAGTGGCCTGGCACATGTGCCAGAAACATAGGGAGTGGGTTAGTTGATACTGGTTCACAATGCACCCTGATACCATCAGAACATGGTAGGGAAAGAACCTGTTTCCATTGTTGGGGTGACAAGGGGATCACAGGAATTCACTTTGCTGGAAGCTGAGGTGAGCCTGACAGGGAAGGGTGGCAGAAACATCTAATTGTAACTGGGTCTGGGGCACTGCATTCTAGGCATAGACTTCCTTGGAACAGCTACACAAAGAGCCAAAGGGGTTCAGGTGGACTTTGGAATAGGTGTTGTAGCGGCAGAGAGCATTAAGCAGTTGAACACCTTGCCAGGACTGCAGAAAACCCATCTGCAGTGGGACTTCTGAAAGTGACAGAGCAACAGGTACCACCACACCATGACAGTGCACCGGCAGTACCGACAAATCGAGATGCTGTGATCCCCATCCACAAGATGATCCGTGAACTGAGAGCCAAGGTGTGTCAGCAAAACCCACTACCCTTCAACAGCCCCATCTGGCCTGTGCACAAGTCTGATGGAGAATGGAGATTGACTGTGGACTATCGCATTGAATGAAGTGACTCCACCGGGCTGAGCAGCCACATGCCGACATGCTGAAACTGCAAGATGAGCTGGAGTCCAAGGCAGCAAGGTGGTATGCCACCATTGACATTGCCAATGCATTTTTCTCCATTCCTTTGGCAGCAGAGTGCAGGCCTCAGTTTGCTTCACCTGGAGGGGCGCGTACACCTGAATCGACTGCCCCAGGGTGGAAACACAGCCTCACCATCTGCCATGGACTGATCCAGGCTGCACAGGAAAAGGGTGAGGCCTCAAAACATTTGCAATGCATTGATGACATCATTGTGTGGGGGAACGCGGCAATGGAGGCATTTGAGAAGGGAGAGAATATCATCCAGATTTTGCTGGGAGCTGGTTTCGCCAATAAAAGAGCAGAATCAATGGACTGCCTGAGAGATCCAGTTCCTGGGGAGTGAAGTGCCAAGACGGGACGGCGCCAGGTCCCCACTGAAGTCATCAAAAGGATCACTGCAATGTCTCCACTAACAAGCAAGAAGGAAAAACACACGCTTCCTAGGTGCCACAGGCTTTTGGAGAATGCACATCCCTGAATAGAGCCAGATTGTGAGCCCTCTACCTGGTCACCCACAAGAAGAACAATTTCCATGGGGCCTCTGAACAACAGCAAGCCTTGCCCAGATCAAACAGGAGATCGCTCATGCAGCCCCTTGGCCCAGTCAGACAGGACCAGAGGTAAAGAATGTGCTTACTCTGCAGCCAGGAACCATGGTCTGTCCTGAGCCTTTGGCAGAAGGTGCCTGGTGAGACTTCGAGGCCCACTCCTGGGATTCCTGGAGCAGGAGTTACAGAGGGTCTGAAGCCACCACACTCCCACAGAGAAGGGAAATCTGGCTGCCTATGAAGGAGTTCACGCTGCCTCAGAGGTAATTGGCACCAAAGCACAACTCTCCTGGCACCCCGACTGCCAGTCCTGGGTGTGATATTTTAAGGAAAGTTTCCTCTCACCATGGCACCGATGCCACATGGAGCAAGTGGATTGCCCTCATCACACAGCGCGCACGTGTTGGCAACCAAAATCTCCCTGGGATTCTGGAGATAATTGCAACTGGCCAGAAGAAGAGGTCTCTCTGATGAAGTGGAGCAGACCAAGTGACCCGGGCTGAAGAAGCTCCACCATACAACCAGCTGCCAGCGATGAAACACGTTACGCTTTCTTTCACCGACAGTTCCTGTCGCATTGTGTGGATGAACCAGAAGTGGAAAGCAGCTGTATGGAGCCCCACACGACAGGTTGCACAAGCTTACTTAAGGAGAAGGTGGATCGTCAACTTGTTGAACTCAAAGCTGTTCAGCTGGTCTTGACATTGCTGAGAGAGAGAAATGGCCAAAGCCTACCTTACACTGATTCATGGATGGTAGCCAATACTCTGTGGGGCTGGCTGGAAAGGTGGAAAAAGGCTGACAGGCAATGTAGAGGAAAGCCAATGTGGGGCTGCTGATCAGTGAAAGACATTGCCACTGATAGAGAAGTTACCCGTGAAAGTCCGCTCATGTGGATGCCCATGTTCTGGAAAGAGTCGGGCTAGTAAAGAACACCAGCACAACGAGCAGGTAGACGGCTGCACAGATAGAGGTGTCAAAGATAGACTTAGATTGGGGAAACACAAGGGAGAATTGTTCCTGGTTCGATGGGCCCACGATGCCTCAGGTCATCAGGCAGAGACGCCACCTATAAGAGGGCTTGAGACCGAGGGGTGGATCTAACCATGGACAGTATTTCCCAGGTTATCCATGACTGTGAGACGTGTGCTGCCATCACAGCCAAGCGGTGAAGCGCCTGGTATGGGGGCGATGTCCAACATAAGTCAGAGAGGCCTGGCAGATTGACTACATCACACTGCCCACCAGACCCGCCAAGGCAAGCTACGCGACCATGGTGAAGCCACCACCGGGTGGTTGTGACCTACCCAGTCACGGCTACTGCTAAGAACGCCATCCTGGGCCTGAAAATAAGTCCTCTGGAGGCACAGCACCCTGAGAGAATGGATTTGGACAATGGGACCTATTTCAAGAACGGCCTTATCAACGCTCAGCCAGAGAACATGACATTGAATGATGTATCATATCTCTACCATGCACCAGCTGCTGGGAAAGTTGAATCGTTCCAACGGCTCACTCAAGACTACCTCAAAGGCACCCCAGGGGGAACCTTCAAGACTCTCCCTGGGTAACAAACTTAGCAAAGTTGCCACCTGATGGTCAACACCTGAGGGTCCATCAATGATTCCGCCATCTAAACCCTTGCACACAGATGATGGAGATAAAGTCCTGTAGACATAATGAAAGGCATTAGGAAAGACTGTTTGATATAGTCCCACCTGGCAAGTGACAAACCCATCCTGGATTGTCTTTTTCATAGGCCTGGTTACACTGGTGGTAATGCAGAAAGATGGGAAACCCATTGTGACATTCAGGAAACCTAATTTCAAGAGAACTGTTTGTAAGGTTTCATTACGCAGATGGTAATGAACAAGGGGTGATAATGTTTGGGTTGATGTGCCAGAAATGGTATTCTTCACCAACTCTAGCCGAGTGCAGTGATTCTTATCTCGGTGGCACATACCATCGCTAATGGCCATCTTTAAGACAACTGGAAGCAATCATCTTTATTTTTCCACAACCATCCTCCTCCAGGAACATATCATCTGCTGCTGGCCCATAAGTTCCACTGTATGACTGAAAAATTCCATCATCCCATTGGGAGATGCTCCAGCCAGGGGAGGAACCAAGCCTTCCACTAGATAAACGAGCTGTTAGACAGAAGTTACCTCCACTGCGGGGAACTGAGCACCATTTTGATTGGACTGCTTTCAACACCCGAGACTGTAGTGTCAGGTTGTATTCTGACTCTGTCAGGGTGGGATTTTTGGGGTTTTTTCATTACTGTATTCTATTTTAATCTTTCCAGTAAAGAACTGTTATTCCTAGTTCCGATATCTTTGCCTGAGAGCCTTAATGCAAATTTAGTAATATTTGAGGGAGGAGGTTTACATTCTCCATTTCAAGAGAAGCTTCTGCTTTATGGCAGATAACTGTCCTTAAACCAGGACAAGAACTGAGACCGCACCGCTCCAGAACTAGAACTAAGACTGGACAGAGACTGAAACCAGCCCCAGACTTTGCACGGGACCTGAGACAGGACCAGCACCGACACTGGGACTCGGCACCAGGAGAGCTCCAGGACCATGGGACCAGCATTGACCAGGAGAACTCAGGACTGAGACTGAGAGGGCACCAGAACCAGCACCAAGACTGGCACATGCACCAGAACTGAGATCTGCACTGCCTAGGCACCAGAACCAGACTGAGATTGGCACTGGGAGCACTCTGGGACCACACACTGACACCAGTACCAGTGCTGGAACTGGGACCACTCTAAACCGAGACCAAGACTCGACATTGAGTCCTAAGACTGAAATCAGAACCGCACCAGCACCGAGACTGGCACCGCTTATGGACCCAGACTGAGACTCAGCACTGTGGAAGCTGAGACAAGAGCTGCTGTGGATTTAATTGGCATTTGCAGTTTGATAACCAGACCCTTGGCAAGAACAAACAGAGTCTTGATGATCACAAGAAGCTGATCAAGACTGTACAGGAAAGAGATTGAACTAAATAAGTAGAAATGTGGTTTGTCTGTGATGTTTAACCCAATGAATGTAGCCAAAATTCTGCCTTCCTAAAAATGGTGTATAAGCAAATGTAGCTCACAATAAATTTGATTCTGACCGATCAGAGTCCCTTTGGGGGAACCTCGAAAAAACCCGGGAATTTCCTTTAGAAAAAAAAAACTTTCCCCTGGGGCATTGGTGAAAATTTTTTCATGATTCATTTTTGTTAGGGTTAAAATTTTTTTTTTAGAGGTTTAATGTTTTTGGGTTTTTTTAATTTTTTAAGGTTCCTTTTTTTCCCTTGAAACTTTTTACTTTGTTTTCCTTTTCTTGTATGAACCCCGGGGTAAACCTTAAAATTAGCACGGGGTTTTCCGCT
>JAREIS010001201.1:0-31832 GCA_030060385.1 Muscicapa striata striata
GTCTGGAACAGGATTTCTCCCAAAACTCAATAAACCCAAAGTGTCCCAAGCCCTCAGGACAGAAACCCTGTAGGCGGATTGTGGGAAGCAGGAGAGGGAGGGTGAAGCCTCCCAAGAGCTTCACAAGTATTTCATTGGGAGGGTCTCATCCATCTCCTGGTTGCCAGCACTGAGGCCCTGCAGGGGTTTTGGGTGTGGGGGTGGGCTTTGGGTGTTTTTGGGGTGTCTGTGCCCTCCCTGACTGACACCAGCCCATGTCTGTTCCCCCCCAGTCAGCCCCGCTGGGGTTTTTCACCCACAGAATGATCTTGGTGGGCTGTGCAATGGGGCCGAGGTGCTGCACCTGTGAGGGTTCCCAAATGGGGATTGAGGGCTCCCAGATGGGCGGGGGCAGCCAATGAGGGGGTGTGGAGTGGGTGGGTCACAGCCTGAGTTGGGGCACTCCAGAGGTCACAGAGGTCACAGTGCCCCACTGAGGACAGAGGGGGTTGGCAGAGCCCCCCTGCCCAGGACAGGGGTCTCCAGGATGTGCCCTAGCCTGGACAGGGACTTCCTCAGGGAATGTGTCCAGGGACCCTGCCCAGAACCGCCATCCCCCAGGACAGGATCTCCCCTGCTGGGATGTGTCACCACTGGGACAAAATCCACCCAGAACGTGTCACCAGGACAGGATCCCCTCAGGCAGGACCCCCTGGATGTGCCCCCCAGGACAGAAGCCACCCCGTGTGACTCTGAGCACAAACAGCCTCTTTCTTCTGCTGCAGGAGAGAGAAAGTGAAAGTGTTGGGGGCACAGGCAGACACCCCCATCCTCCACAGCCTCCCCAGCCCTCCCTGCAGACCCCCCCACCCCCTTTTTCTCATACCTGGGGTCCCCCCAACCCATTCCCCGCCCAGGTGCTTCCCAGGATTTCTGAGCCAGGAACTGGGAGTGATCAGGCATGGCACAAAAGTGAGGCAAATAAGGAAAAGGAAGAAATAAAGAGAGGAAAAAGTTGAGGGCAGGGGAGGGCACAGAAGCAGAGCTCCCAGGACCCCCATGTGATGCCTGCCCAGGAAACGAGCACCCCAGGGGGACAGCGTTGGGCCCTGGGTCACCCCCAAATCTGGGGCACCCTGGGATGGAGCTGTGACCTTTGGACCTGCCCAGATACTGCCCATGCCTGGCACTGCCCATTCCCCTGGAAATCCCACCATGGGACCCCCATTCCATCTGTCCCCCATTCCCTGGGACCCCAATCCCAGGACTGCCATTCCCTAGGATCTCCATTCCTAAGGACCCCCATCCTGGTAGTTCCAGCTCCTGGGACCCTCCTTTGCCTAGGGACAACGATTCCCCAAAGACACCCATTTCCCATGCATCTCCATCCCTGGGATCCATCCCATGATCTCATATCCCTGAAGGCCACCTTCATCTGGGACACTCATCCCTGAGTCTGAATCTACCCAACCCATGGGATCCCCATTCACAAAGGACCCCATCTCTGGCACCCCAGTGCCCTGGACACCCATCCTTGGCTCTCTGCAGCACCTCAGACTCCAAATTCCGGCAACATCCTGTCCCCACCATGTCCCACCATCACCCCCATGTTCCACAAGGTCCCCGCCCTGCCCCCCATCCTGTCCACACCCTGCCCCTGCCAAGAGCCACCTACACATGAGGACGAGATGTGACCTCGCTTCCTGTCCCTTCATCCGAAGAGCCACCAGCCAGGGGACAGGTGGCCCCAGCAGCGAGTGACAGCCAGTGCCCATGGCCGGGGACACCGGGATGGCCGGGAAGGTGGCGCTGCTCCTGTGGGGTGAGTGCCACAAAAGACACAGCAAAGGGACAAAACCAGTTTAATCTTGCAGAAATGCACTTTATTTGTGCCAAACCAAAATGCAATAGAGAGGAGAGGGAGAAAGAGAGGGAAAAGAAGAGAGAGAGAGGGTTGAAAAGGGGGGAATTAGCTACCAAACGGTCAGGCGAGCCCTTGTGGTCCGGCCAATAGGCTGTCCAGTACCGCTGGGGAGATCTCGGGGCTCTTCAGTCGAGAAAGTCACTTTATAGTCTTTTCCAGAGCAGTGGCCTCTGGCCAAAAGGTGGGAAGGCTTAGGGACCATTGTTCTCCGTAGAGGCAGGTATAATCTGGGAAGAGTTCCAACAGCAGCTCGGGAGAGCAGAGCATACGTGATTATCGGGGTCGCCGTGACACATGCTCGGGGTCCCATTGTTTCTTCCACCTGTGGGAGGCTTTGTTAGTACAGCCAATACCTTCGAGAGCAGTGTGCAAAGCAAGCTGCAGGCACACCAGCAACAGTCCTTGGCAGGCATCCACCTCAATTAGGCCAGAAGCTCAGCTCTGCAGCTTTAGTGGTGAGGGTCCCTGAGTCTCAGCCTCTGATGGTGGTCGTGAGGCAGATCAGAGAAACTTCGGAGTCTTACAGCACCCCGTGACTCACGATCATCAGCAAGAGCACTTCCTTCAAACTGCTGTTACGGAGTTGTGATGTTGCAGCATCTTCAGGACTC
This sequence comes from Muscicapa striata striata, assembly GCA_030060385.1. Lineage (NCBI taxonomy): Eukaryota > Metazoa > Chordata > Aves > Passeriformes > Muscicapidae > Muscicapa > Muscicapa striata. The sequence goes on from JAREIS010001201.1 coordinate 2,515, forward strand.
GTCCGAGTTGGTAGCTAACCGGAAAACGGGACAGAAAAGGGGAAAAGAGGAAAGAGGAGAAAGGAAAGGAAAGGAAAAGGGATAAACACAAAAATAATCACATTAAAATTGATTAAAAACAATTTTCAAACAAATCACAATCATGTCAGTTACAATAACTTTTAAATAATTAAAACAAATCAATAAAATAACTTTCAAACAATTCAAGCAATTAAAATTCAAACAATTCAAACAAATAAAATCAAGACAAATCAATATTGATCATAATATGTTCTTTTAAAATTAATACAATTATTTTTCCAAAATAATTTTTTAATCAAAACTTAACATTACTAAAACTGATAACAAGCAACAAACAATTCTAATTAGTTTGCTATTAGAAGCTTAACTCTTGCTGCTCATGTAGTCTTCCAACAACTTTAGGGGTATCCTAAAACAACTAAAACAAACCACAAACAATTTAAATCAATATTTAAAAGAGAATGCAACATAATTGAAATAAACAATCTTAATAACTAAAACCCAATTTTTTATCAATATTCATAATGCAATACAACAAAAATAAGCAATTTTAAAAACAAGCAATTTTCAAAACAAGCAATTTTCAAATTATATTTAAAAATGTAACAAACTAAAATATGCAAAATCATGTTTTATCCCTTTTAAGTCATACATTTAGCTTTGTACCAATGACCTTAGGAATGTCAGCAGTAACTGATTTTTGTACATAATAAAGAGGATTGCTGATCTGTAAAAGATAATGAAAGGTAAAAATTATACCTTGTAATTTCAGTAAAGTTACAAACATATTAGGATTTAAATTATTTTTAATACTTACTACCAAATATGCATTATCACAAACAATTCTAAAATATGCATACCCATTGCCTATATTCCTCATCAGAGTTTCAAAAATCTCATTTGGATAAATTTCAAAGTTGCAGTTGTCATGATTCAGTCCTAATGCAATGATAGGGAATGTTGAATATACTAAAGCATTACATATGATCAGTACAAAGGCTGTGTTTGTGTTTGTACTGGAGTCATAGGTAAAATTTACCAAATTTCCATCAGAATTGGAATTCCTTTTTTTTAAAAAAAAAATCATGGGTATTATCCCAAATTATTGTCCAGATTTTAGTAAGGAAAATACCTTCTTCACCTTTCCTTATAATTCTAAATCAATACTATTCAAAATTCCCAATCATGTTCCCTCACCACTGGTTATTTTTCTTTTGTTTATTTTTTAAAATGATCTCGCTTTTGCAACCAGTCTGTCTACCCTTAGAACAGGTGAACAAGCTGGCTGAAATACTGAGTCATTGTTTTGCATTGGCAATTTGACTTGTTTTAAAACATGCCGAAGTGAACAGTATTTGCTCTTGGTCAATTTTCCAAATTACTTAAGGTCCAATTTCAAGAATTTTCAGGCTCAGACTAACCAGTGGTTTGGGTAAAAGGTGTTATTATTAACACTATCCTGTCGACTACACATCAAAATGCTTTTTTGCATTATCTTTACCACACAAAATTTTATGGGAAAATTGTGAAACAGTTCAGTTTTGATTTTGAATCTCACAAAATAAAACACAGCTGTAAGGTCCTGTGCCATAATATATCCAGGTATACAGGTTCGATGAGGGATTCAGCAATTAATCTTCATGTTCCACGGCATTATTCTGTGAAAAGTAAACACAACAGAATCTGCCACACAGAGAGGCAGTAAGTTAAAATGATAGAGCTATGCAGCATGTAGCATGGACTGGAATTCTGTTAACTTCCCAATTATTCTCCCAAAAGGGAATCCGCTCTGTACCTCCTGTAAAAGCAGCATAAGAGTCGGTGTAATTGCAAACACAGGAGGCACTCTGCACTGTGAGCTGAAAAACACTCCAAACAAACATCAGCAACCCAAACCAAGGGCCACCCCATCCTCCAGCAATAATTTGTTCAGCAAAAGCAGTAGTGAACAAAGATTGTCTGGGGCAGGAAGCAGAGAATATTTTAATTACCAAGGCAGGTTTGTTGTAGCTGCTATCTCAAGTTCTCAGTTTTTGATATTGCCAGATTTTTACAGTTCCTGAAGATTTTACAGTACTGCTCAATCGGGGCATACCACTTCCTAACCGAGGATTTCTGGGCCACCCCGTCAAGGGGGGCAGTCCTAGTAGTGGCTGTCTTCAAAAACTTCAGTTCCTGAGAAGGTTTTTGAATTTTCCTTGAGGCAATTTGCAAGTTAAGGCTTTCTAAATGGGTGATTATTTTTTCTTGGAGTTCCTTTTTGAATTCAGGCATTTTAACCTGGTCTAAAGAGGTTAATGTATCGGGTGGGATACATGTCATTTCACTCTTCCAGAAAATCCCCAAAAATTTGACTTCCTGTGAGGGTTTCTGTATTTTTCTGAAGGAATCTGCAAACCAAGGCTTTCTAGGTGTGCTTTACACCCCTCACTTCCTTTTTTCTCCTTCTCCTATCAATCTGTATTGATACATGGCTACAGTGTCAGGTTTGGGTATGTGTTCCCATGTGAGAGCAAAACAATTCATGTGTTCTGGCCGTATAGGTATAGGACATGTAACCGGCCTAATTGGAGAGGTAAAAGGACTGTGAGTGTAGATGAGTCTTAAGGCATTGACCACAAAGTATTGTTTTCTTAATGTGACAACTCTATATTTCTGGACAGCTAAATTTATTAATGCAGAGTCACTTACAAAAGTAATAATTGCCTGTTCAGGACCAACTATTGCTGTTATTAATAAATGTCCATTTTCAGGATTTTGGGTGAGCGATTCCAAAAACAGCCAATCACCCCCGTTTCTCTGCTCACCTAAGAGAGATGGTGATTTATAGTTTGCCTGATTCTGAAGTTGTTTTGACTCAAATCCTGCAAGTTGAGAAGGATGCTTTGGCTGGATGCCCAGAACCTGAGGAGAAAGTTGCATTGGCATAATAGCCAAACTCTGTGAAATTGGGGGCACTGGGTTTTCCCACAAGGATATTATCAGTATATTGATTAACAGCCACATTTTCAGGTTTGGGATTTTGAACTGGGGATCCCAAATCCTGCATAACCAGTTTGGTCTCTTCTTTGGCACTAGAGTGAACAGGGTATTGTTTTACATTTACAGCTAATTGCATAGGTGATTTATAGCTAGCAGTGAATTGTATCCCCTGCACAATTTTTAAGCAGGCAGTTTTTGTAAGTTTTTAAAAGTTGATCAGGTTACCAATTAAAGCTACAAGGTCTCCTTTTAAGGGGTTAAGCTCTGCTGCCGAATAAACCGTGCGCTGAGTTGGGGACCATAAGTTGTGTTTCACTTGTGCTGCAATGAAAACTCTGTGTCCCCAGAATCCACAAGCTACTTGTGCTGATAATTCAGTAGCAGAGCACTGGATTTTGTAGTGGTTATTTGTGGGTTAAAATTCTCATCATTGCTACAATTGTGTTCTGACTTAACCAAAAGTTTCAAGCTAGGGCAACAATATTCCCCCACTATTTTTCATCAGAGTTAGTTCCTTTTGAGGATATAATAGATTAACTTCGTTATCCTCTGTTTCTTTTGGTGGAAAAGTGTGTTTTAAAATGTTAGTGTGTTCTTGTTTTAGGTCAGCTCTTAGAGAGTTATTTTCATATTTTAAAGAATGAATCTCATCTCTCAGAGCATGATTTTCATTTACCAAAAGCATGATTTTTATTTCTCAAAGTCTGATTCTCATTTCTCTTCTCATTTAATTGTTTTTGCAAGATTTTTACATAATTTGCTTCTTGATCTAATTGTTTTTGCAAGATTTCTGCGTAATTTGCTCCGTGCTCCAATTGTTTTTGCAAGGCTTCCACTAAATTTTGTAGAGAATTAATAATTGCTTTTTCTTCACTCCTTCGTGTAAAGCGAGTTTCTACAGCTGCAGTGAGGCAGGCCCCCAAAACTGAACAGAGAATGGTCTTATTTCAGCCCAGTTTGAATTTTGATTCATGTTGCAAAAAATGTGTCCTATCAACCACATTTTCTAAATCAAACCAATTACTGTTAGCCCATTCTTCCTCTGCTTCGGAGGGTTTGACGTTATGTTGAGCTAACAAAGCGTAAAATGCAGCTTTATTCTTTTCAGGCATATTTGCCAGGGCGGGGGGAGGGAACCACTTTAGGAAGGTGTGCTTAAAGTTACACAAAAAGCACGGCTATCAACCGTGTTTTCCCTTCTCACCCCTGAAGCGGGTGAAGAAACTCACTACTTGGGAAGTAATAACTTAATTACAAAAGCACCTTGTGTCTTCTCGGTCCCAAGTAGTCAAAAACACCAACTAAACAGCAACAACCACCACTATTCTGCAAGTCACGATTATGTGCGAGGGGGGGAAACCACTTCAGGGAGTTCAAGGCTTAAGTTACACACACAGCTCTCTGCTGAGCACAGCCCCCCTCTCTTCCCTGGGTGGCTGAAGAGACCCTGCTACTTGGGCGGCACTATCTTCACAAAAAACACTTAGTCTCTTGGCGACACCAAGTAGTCAAATACAACAACTAAACAACAAAAACACAAGTCCAATCTTTTGCACATTTGAGATCCTTTTCAAAATATTCTCCGATAGCTGAAATGGAGATGGTCACACCTGGGTCTGTGTGCAGATTGCAGAAAGAACTAATACCACCTCCCCTTGCTTTCTACCACTGTTCAGTTTTCACTGACAGGATAGGTGTGGCTGAAATGGCACAGATCTTCCCCTGTTACAAAGTGCACAGAGTACCCCAACCCATACAGTATCGGGAATCGACAGCCGACTACGCCAAAAATGTCACGGTCCGCCTAGTTAGTGTGGGGGTCGTGAAGGTTCTTTTTCAGGGATCTCAGAGCGCAAAAGACACAGCAAAGGGACCAAACCAGTTTAATCTTGCAGAAATGCACTTTATTTGTGCCAAACCAAAATGCGATAGAGGAGAGAGAAAAAGAGGAAAAAGAAAAGAGAGAGAGAGGGTTGAAAAGGGAATTAGCTACCAAGCGGTGAGGAGGCCCTCGTGGTCGGCCAATAGGCTGTCCAGTACCGCTGGGGGAGATCTCGGGGGTCTTCAGTCCAGAAAGTCACTTTATAGTCTTTTCCAGAGAGAGTGGCCTCTGGCCAAAGGTGGGAAGGCTTAGGGACCATTGTTCTCCGTAGAGGCAGGTATAATCTGGGAAGAGTTCCAACAGCAGCTCGGGAGAGCAGAGCATACGTGATTATCGGGGTCACCGTGACACATGCTCGGGGTCCCATTGTTTCTTCCACCTGTGGGAGGCTTCTCGTTGAGTACAGCCAATACCTTTGAGAGCAGTGTACCAAAGCAAGCTGCAGGCACACCCAGCAACAGTCCTTGGCAGGCATCCACCTCGATTAGGCCAGAAGCTCAGCTCTGCAGCTTTAGTGGTGAGGGTCCCTGAGTCTCAGCCTCTGATGGTGGTCGTGAGGCAGATCAGAGAGCCGGACTCTTACAGAGCCGGAGCGAGGAGCTCCCACCTGAGCCAGCCCGGCCGCGGCTGCCCCCTCCACCTCCTCGCTCCCGCCTGCGCCTGCAGCTGTGCAGCCCTGCTACAGGACACAGCTCCGAGGCTGACACAGCCGAAGTGTGTCTGCGGCTAAAGAAAGGACTGGAACTGGGTTATTTTCATCTGCTTTTGTCGGTAATTTTAATAACTGCTGTTGTTCTCTACCTGTGCGGTTAGATATAGTAGTAAAGAGCTGTTACTTCTACCCCTTATCTCTGCCTTGAGTCCTTGATTTGAAACAATTATAAACACTTGGAGGTGAAATTAATTTCTCTATTTCAAAGCGAAACTTCTGCCTTTTATTGGCAGAACCCTGTCCTAGAAACCAGGACACTGAGACACTGACTAAACCTAAGAAAATGGACAGAGAAGCTCAACAGGGCTGGTTCGAGTCATGGTTCAACCAGTCCCCATGGCTCACCACCTAATTTCTACCTAATCGGCCCGCTCAGTATAATCTTACTAACACTAATCTTGAGCTTGCATATTAAACAAATTAGTGCTATTCGTTAAAAGCGTTTGAAACCATTACCCACTATGTTCGTAGAACACTGACAATTACTTTAAAGACGTGCCTGTTACTAACACATTTACAATTTTATGCTAATTTTACTAATCTATGAAATATTATAATGTCTACATTTTTATAATTTTATACGATTTTTACTAATCATGAGGGAGGGAAATGTGGAGAGTTAGGGATTTGCGTGCGGGAAGATATCGGGCTGTACAGCCAGCTAGGACCCCATCCCCCTCGCAGTCTGACTTTTGCTCCGTGCCTGGCCGCACCCAGCTGGACGTGAGCAGAAGGAAATGACACAGACTGCCCAAGCTATAAAACCCTTGTGACCCTCAATAAATGCCATTTGCTGTCCACCACGTTGGTGTCCAGGAGCATGTGGTCCAAGTGGCCCGGAGTTAGGGCCGCCGTGCGGGCTTGAACCAGGCTGCCACGCAACAGGAGAGAAATCCTGTTCCAGACTTCTCCTAGTGATTCTCGCTCCCTACCCTGCAGGATCTGGAGCCAGCAAGAGCAGCAGGAATGGAGCCCCAGGCAGGAAAGAGCTCCCAAACTCCTGCTCCTGAAGCCAGTGGCCATCCAAGTGTGGGGGCCCAGCCATGGCCCAGCCCCAGTGCACAGGGATGGGCATTGGCCAGCCTGCTCTGGCCAGCCCCAGCACAGCCAGGACCTGAGGCTCCCCCTGCCCCCTTGGCTTTGATTCTCGCAGCTTTTGAGCTGCTGCAAAGGTGAGAATTCTTTCTGTGGGGAAAAGGCCTGGCTGTGGTTTGCTCAGCCCTGCAAGAAGCACAAAACCCAGCATGAGCCCAAGCAGTGGCTCTGCGAGGGCCTTTGATGCACGATAGTCCACAGTCAATCTCCATTCTCTGTCAGATTTGTGCACGGGCCAGATGGGACTGTTGAAGGGTGAGTGGGTTTTGCTGACCACCCCTTGGCTCTCCAGCTCACGGATGGGGATCACAGCATCTCAATTTGTCCAGTACTGCCGGCAGTGCGCTGTCATGGTGGCAATGGGTACCTGCTGCTCTTCCACCTTCAGAAGTCCTACCACAGATGGGTTTTCTGGCAGTCCAGGCAAGATGTTCAATCGCTTAATGCCCTCTGCCTCTACAGCAGCTATTCCAAAAGTCCACCTGAGTCCCTTTGGATCTTTGAAATACCCACTTTGGAGGACATCTATGCCCAAAATGCATGGGGCCTCTGGGCCAGTCACAATAGGATGTTTTTTCCACTCGTTTCCCATCACTGTCCGAGGGTCTCTTTTGGCATGAGACCTCCTGGGACGGACATGTAGGTGGTTTGTGATTCGGGGTTTTCTGAGGCCGCCGAAGAGAGACTGCAGGAGATGATCTTCTGTGGTTTTTCATGGCTGTTTACTATATTTTATCTACAAAGTGTCCTGACAGGCTGACGGAGGTCCCTCAGCAAGGCGGCCATGACCAAATGCCTGCCTGGGAGAGGCAGGACCTATCTTTTATACTCTAATCTTCGTCTTCAATATTTACAATCACTTTCCAATACAGTACAACCTTATTACACTGTCCAGTTTTGTCCCCGTCCAATCTGTGGCTGCCAGCACGTCATCCAACATGGATGGCACAGAAAAGAAGGAGGAAGGGGCACACCGTGCCCCAAATCCTCCATGCTGGCCACGTGTTTCTTATCATAAACAATCCAAAAATCTACTTATTCTACATTTTAAAGCTCTAATTTATACTCTACTTATTTTTGTGACTTGTAATTCTTCCTGCAATGTTGACAGATTTCTCCCAAGGGGTTAAATTCAGCCCCTGAGACACCTGGGTCTCATTCCGGGGTCTCTGAGAGGCCTGCCAGGGGGGTTTTGAGACACCCAGGGAAGTCAGGGGATAGCCCTGGACTCCCACAGTTTCCAGTCAAGCTCACCTCAGCTTCCACCAAAGTAAAATCTTGAGATACCCCTGTCACACCAACAATAGAAACGGATTCTGTCCCCACAGGTCTTGATGGGATATTATGCACTGTGAACCAGTGTCGACAAAGGCCTTATATTTTTGTGGTTCAGATGTTCCAGGCCAATGAATCCACACAGTCCAATAAACACGGTTTTCCCCAGCCTCTACCTGGCTAGAGGCCGGGCCCCTCTAGGCCTGGTTGTTCTTCTTTCCCTGGGCATATGTCTTGGAAGCTCCTTCAAGGGGATTGGACATGTCATCCTCATCATCATACTTGGTAGTTTGACTATGGGCAACTGGAGGTGCTTCCTTTTTGGTGGAACTTCCTCTCTGCGTCTCGCTGTCTTGCAATTCAAGCACCCGTTTTACCAGAGTAATAGTAGACTTTCCATCCCACTTTTTCATGTTTTCTCCAGAATCACACAGGAAAGACCACAGCTCAGTTCGTGAGAAGAGTCTTCTGTCCCCATCTGGGGAACATCTACGTTTGGGGTCAGAACTTTTGATCTGTACAACTGAGATTTGGAGAAGGTCCTCTTTAATCTTCTCCCTGAGTTTCTTGTGGTTCTCCTCTATTTTATCTTCTAATCTCTGCAGACACGTTTCCACAGCTGCTATTCTGGCATGTATTGGGCCATGCATGGCATCTGCATATGCTCAGAGCTTCTTTGCCGTATCAAGCTGTCACGGTCTGCCTAGTTAAGGCGGGGGTCGTGAAGGTTCTTTTAGAATCTCAGCGTGCAAAAGACACACAAAGGGACAATATCAGTTACTTTTGCAGAAATGCACTTTATTTGTGCCACAACAGTGTATGCGATAGGAAAAGAATGGGGGAGGGGAGAGAGAGAGAAGAAGGAAAAAAAAGGGGGGAGAGATGAGGAGGGGGAGGGTATGAAAAATAGCTACCAAACAGCCGGAAGAGCCCTCGTGGTACCCGCCAATAGGTCGTCCAGTGCTGCTGGGGAGATCTCAGGGGTCTTCGGTCTGGGGATGGTTTTTATAGTTCTTTCCAAAGCGAGTGGCCTTTAGCCAGAAGGTGGGGAGGCTTAGAACCATTGTTCGTGGAGAAGCGATATGACCAGGAGGAGAAGTCCAGAAGTAGTGGAGCAGTGCGTGACCAATTATCAGGGTCAGCAGGACCCATGTTCGGGGGTCTCATTGTTTCTTCCATCGTCCAGTGAACACAATACCAATCTTATGACTGGTTACCATGAGAACATATCCTGGCCATTCGAAAGCCGCACCTTACTAAGGCTAGCCACAGTCCAAAAGCCGTAGTTCAGGGGTCTTCTTTTCTTCCGATGGTCGTTGGTCAATACAGGCTCTAGACGGACTCTCACATCACCCCGTGACCAACGAACGTCGCTGAAGAACTCCATTCGCATGATGTAGTCACGTCGTCTTCGGGGCTCATCCGAGTCGGTAGCTAACCCGGGAAACAGGGGCAGGAAAAGGGGGGAAAAAAGAAAGAAAGGAAAAAGGGAGAAGGGATAAAATAATCACAGCAAATTGATTAGAGAACAATTCTTCATAATCATTTTGGTTACAATTTAAACAATCAATCAAATTGATCAGATAGTTTTTTCAAATAATTCAAGCAATTACAACAAATCAATAAAATAACTTTCAAACAATTACAATTTAAACAATTAATAAAATTAATACAATTTAATTAATACAATTAATAAAAATCAAAACAAATCAATATTGATCATCTTATGTTTTTTTATAATTAATACAATTATTTTTCCAAAATAATTTTTTAATCAAAACTTAACATTACTAAAACTGATCACATCAATTCTATGATTAGTTTGGTGTTAGTGGCCTAACTCTTGCTGCTAGTGTAGTTTGACTGGTGTCAATAACTTTAGGGGTATTTCTGGCAGATGGTATAGTGATCAGATTGTGTGCTTCTATTGCTGATGCCAGTCGTGTCAGTCGTTTTACCATTCTCCAGTTCTGGATGTATAGAATAGCTGACAAAACAAAACCAATCAAAACCAAAATCAAAAGCACAACAATAGGATGACACAATTTTTTTAGGATGCCAGTAGCAGTAGGTGACTACCCAAAACAACTAAAACAAACCACAAACAATTTAAATCAATATTTAAAAGAAAATGCAACATAATTAAAATAAACAATCTTAATAACTAAAAAGTAATTTTTTATCAATATTCATAATGCACTGTAATAAAAATAAGCAATTTTTAAAACAAGCAATTTTCAAACTATAATTCAAAATGTAACAAAACTAAAATATGCAAAATCATGTTTTATCCCTTTTAAATCATACATTTAGCCTTGTGCTAATAACCTTAGGGATGTCAACTGTGACTGATTTGTGTACATAATGCAGAGGATTGCTGATCTGCAAAAGATAATGAAAGGTAAAAATTATACTTTGTAATTTTAGTAAAGTTACAAACATAAAGATTTAAATGATTTTTAATACCCACTACCAAATATGTATTATCACAAACAGTTCTAAAATATGCATACCCATTGCCTATATTCCCTATCAGTGTTTCAAAAATCTCATTTGGATGAATTTCAAAGTTGCAGATGTCATAGTTCAGCCTTAATGCAATGATAGGGAATGTTGAATATACTAAAGCATTACATATGATCAGTACAAAGGCTGTGTTTGTGTTTGTACTGGAGTCACAAGTAAAATTTACCAAGTTTCACCAGGATTTGAATTCTTTTTTTTTTTAAAAAATCATGGGTATTATCTCAAATTATTGTCCAGATTTCAGTAGGGAAAATACCTTCTTCACCTTTCCTTATAATTCTAAATCAATACTATTCAAAATTCCCAATCATGCTCCCACAACACTGGTTATTTTCTTTTGTTTATTTTTTAAAATGATCTCGCTTTTGCAAGCAGGTTGTCTACCCTTAGAACAGGTGAACAAGCTGGCTGAAATACTGAGTCATTGTTTTGCATTGGCAATTTGACTTGTTTTAAAATATTCCGAACTGAACAGTATTTGCTGTTGGTCAATTTTCCAAATTACTTAAGGTCCAATTTCAAGAATTTTCAGGCTCAGACTAACCAGTGGTTTGGGTAAAAGGTGTTATTATTATTAACACTATCCTGTCGACTACACATCAAAATGCTCTTTTGCATTGTTTTTACCACACAAAATTTTATGGGAAAATTCTAAAACAGTTCAATTTTGATTTTGAATCTCACAAAATAAAACACAGCTGTAAGGTCCTGGGCCATAACATATACAGGTATACAGGCTCGATGAGGGATTCAACAAGTAATCTTCATGCTCCACGGTGTTATTCTGTGGAAAGTAAACACAACAGAATCTGCCACACAGAGAGGCAGTAAGTTAAAATGATAGAGCTATGCAGCATGTAACATGGACTGGAATTCTGTTAACTTCCCAATTATTCTCCCAAAAGGGAATCCACTCTGTACCTCCTGTAAAAGCAGCATAAGAGTTGGTGTAATTGCAAACACAGGAGGCACTCTGCACTGTGAGCTGAAAAACACTCCAAACAAACATCAGCAATCCAAACCAAGGGCCACCCCATCCTCCAGCAATAATTTGTTCAGCAAAAGCATTAGTGAACAAAGATTGTCTGGGGGAGGAAACAGAAAATATTTTAATTACCAAGACAGGTTTGTCGTAGCTGCTACTCAAGTTCTCAGTTTTTGATATTGCCAGATTTTTAGAGTTCCTGAAGATTTTACAGTACTGCTCAATCGGGGCATACCACTTCCTAACCGAGGATTTCTGGGCCACCCCGTCAAGGGGGGCAGTTCCAGTAGTGGCTGTCTTCAAAAACTTCAGTTCCTTCAGCTCTTAGAGAGTTATTTTCATATTTTAAAGAATGAATCTCATCTCTCAGAGCATGATTTTCATTTACCAAAGCATGATTTTTATTTCTCAAAGTCTGATTCTCATTTCTCTTCTCATTTAATTGTTTTTGCAAGATTTTTACATAATTTGCTTCTTGATCTAATTCTTTTTGCAAGATTTCTGCGTAATTTGCTCCGTGCTCCAATTGTTTTTGCAAGGCTTCTACTAAATTTTGTAGAGAATTAATAATTGCTTTTTCTTCACTCCTTCGCGTAAAGCGAGTTTCTACAGCTGCAGTGAGGCAGGCCCCCAAAACTGAACAGAGAATGGTCTTATTTCTGCCCAGTTTGAATTTTGATTCATGTTGCAAAAAATGTGTCCTATCAACCACATTTTCTAAATCAAACCAATTACTGTTAGCCCATTCTTCCTCTGCTTCGGAGGGTTTGACGTTATGTTGAGCTAACAAAGCGTAAAATGCAGCTTTATTCTTTTCAGGCATATTTGCGAGGGTGGGGGGGGAACCACTTTAGGAAGGTGTGCTTAAAGTTACACAAAAAGCACGGCTGTCAACCGTGTTTTCCCTTCTCACCCCTGAAGCGGCTGAAGAAACTCACTACTTGGGAAGTAATAACTTAATTACAAAAACACCTTGTGTCTTCTCGGTCCCAAGTAGTCAAAAACACTAACTAAACAGCAACAACCACCACTATTCGGCAAGTCACGATTATGTGCGACGGGGGGAAACCACTTCAGGGAGTTCAAGGCTTAAGTTACACACACAGCTCTCTGCTGAGCACAGCCCCCCTCTCTTCCCTGGGTGGCTGAAGAGACCCTACTACTTGGGCGGCACTATCTTCACAAAAAACACTTTGTCTCTTCGCGACACCAAGTAGTCAAATACAACAACTAAACAACAAAAACACAAGTCCCATCTTTTGCACATTTGAGATCCTTTTCAAAATATTCTCCGATAGCTGAAATGGAGTTGGTCACACCTGGGTCTGTGTGCAGATTGCAGAAAGAACTAATACCACCTCCCTTGCTTTCTACCACTGTTCAGTTTTCACTGACAGGATAGGTGTGGCTGAAATGGCACGGATCTTCCCGTTACAAAGTGCACAGAGTACCCCAACCCATACAGTATCGGGAATCGACAGCCGACTACGCCAAAAATGTCACGGTCCGCCTAGTTAGAGCGGGGGTCGTGAAGGTTCTTTTTAGGGATCTCAGAGCGCAAAAGACACAGCAAAGGGACCAAACCAGTTTAATCTTGCAGAAATGCACTTTATTTGTGCCAAACCAAAATGCGATAGAGGAGAGGGAGAAAGAGAGGGAAAAGAAGAGAGAGAGAGAGGGTTGAAAAGGGGGAATAGCTACCAACGGTCGGATGAGCCCTCGTGGTCCAGCCAGTAGGCTGTCCAGTACCGCTGGGGAGATCCTGGGGGTCTTCAGTCGAGAAAGTCACTTTATAGTCTTTTCCAGAGCGAGTGGCCTCTGGCCGAAAGGTGGGAAGGCTTAGGGACCATTGTTCTCCGTAGAGGCAGGTATAATCTGGGAAGAGTTCCAACAGCAGCTCGGGGGGAGCAGAGCATACGTGATTATCGGGGTCGCCGTGACACATGCTCGGGGCCCCATTGTTTCTTCCACCTGTGGGAGGCTTTGTTGAGTACAGCCAATACCTTCGAGAGCAGTGTACCAAAGCAAGCTCCAGGCACACCAGCAACAGTCCTTGGCAGGCATCCACCTCGATTAGGCCAGAAGCTCAGCTCTGCAGCTTTAGTGGTGAGGGTCCCTGAGTCTCAGCCTCTGATGGTGATCGTGAGGCAGATCAGAGAAACTTCGGACTCTTACAGAGCCGGAGCGAGGAGCTCCCACCTGAGCCAGCCCGGCCGCGGCTGCCCCCCTCCACCTCCCTCGCTCCCGCCTGCGCCTGCAGCTGTGCTGGCCCTGCTACAGGACACAGCTCCGAGAGCTGACACAGCCGGAGTGTGTCTGCGGCTAAAGAAAGGACTGGAACTGGGTTATTTTCATCTGCTTTTGTCGGTAATTTTAATAACTGCTGTTGTTCTCTACCTGTGCGGTTAGATATAGTAGTAAAGAGCTGTTACTTCTACCCCCTTATCTCTGCCTTGAGTCCTTGATTGGAAACAATTATAACACTTGGAGGGGGTGAAATTAATTTCTCTATTTCAAAGCGAAACTTCTGCCTTTTATTGGCAGAACCCTGTCCTAGAAACCAGGACACTGAGACACTGACTAAACCTAAGAAAAATGGACAGAGAAGCTCAACAGGGCTGGTTCGAGTCATGGTTCAACCAGTCCCCATGGCTCACCACCCTAATTTCTACCCTAATCGGCCCGCTCAGTATAATCTTACTAACACTAATCTTCGAGCTTGCATATTAAACAAATTAGTGCTATATGTTAAAAAGCGTTTAGAAACGGTTAATATTATGTTCATCGAACACTGACAATTACTTTAAGACGTGCCTGTTACTAACACATTTACAATTTTATGCTAATTTTACTAATCTATGAAATATTATAATGTCTACATTTTATAATTTTATACGATTTTTACTAATCATGAGGGAGGGGGAAACGTGGAGAGTTAGGGATATGCGTGCAGAAGATATCGAGCTGCACAGCCAGCTAGGAACCCATCCCCCCTTGCAGTCAGACCTTTGCTCCATGCCTGGCTGCACCCAGCCGGACGTGAGCAGAAGGAAATGACATAGACTGCCCAAGCTATAAAAACCCTTGTGACCCTCCAATAAATGCCATTTGCTGTCCACCACGTTGGTGTCCAGGAGCATGTGATCCAAGTGGCCCGGGGTTAGGGCTGCCGTGCTGGGCTTGAACCAGGCTGCCACGCAACAGGAGAGAAATCCTGTTCCAGACTTCTCCTAGTGATTCTCGCTCCTACCCTGCAGGATCTGAGCCAGCAAGAGCAGCTTGGGAATGGAGCCCCAGGCAGGAAGGAGCTCCCAAACTCCTGCTCCTTGAAGCCAGTGGCCATCCAAGTGTGGGGCCCAGCCATGGCCCAGCCCCAGTGCACAGGGATGGGCATTGGCCAGCCCTGCTCTGGCCAGCCCCAGCTGGCAGCCAGGACCTGAGGCTCCCCCTGCCCCCTTGGCTTTGATTCTCGCAGCTTTTGAGCTGCTGCAAAGGTGAGAATTCTTTCTGTGGGGGAAAACCGTCCTGGCTGTGGTTTGCTCAGCCCTGCAAGAAGCACAAAAGCCAGTGTGAGCCCAAGCAGTGGCTCTGCGAGGCCCTTTGATGGTTTTCAGAGCAGGGCTGGCTGGAAACCCCCCTGCAGGGGCAGCTGTGAGGGAACCAGTCTGGAAATGCAGCAATTGATCATTTGGTGCCTGTCCCCAAGGCACTGAGAGAGCCCCAGAACTGCTGCAAATCCCACAAGGATCTGTCCAACAACCTGACTGGGACCCTCCTCTTTGAACAAAACCTGCAGCCCTCTGGAACCTCCCAGAAAAAATATTTGGGTTCTGGATGTGGACACCAGTAGAGAGGGAAAAGTGTGGAAATATCGAGCAGGGGGTCCACACATGGCTCTGGGGCACAGGGATGTCCCAGCAGGAGCAGAGAGTGCCCAGGCAGGGGAATTCAGGGCAGGGTGCAGTGCATTTACCAGGGAATCAGAGCCTGAGGGACACACGGGCATTTCCACTGATTGCTGTGGAACCAAATGTACCTGGGATTTCCCATCATCAGGCCAAGGTTGTCACAGGCGTCACCTTAAGTCTGGACACCCCAGAGGTGCCAGAGCCCCACTGGGGACAGCGGGAATGCTCAGGGGCCCCCAGGAGAGAGGTGCCCAGGATGTGCCACCTCTGGGACAGGAATCCCAAAGGACGTGGCACCCCCAGAATGAGGAGCCTCCAGGGACAAGACCACGGGACAAGACCCAGGTGTCACCAGCCCAGAGGAGCCCTTTTCCCTCAGGGCAGGACCCCTCTGGATGTACCCCCCAGGACAGAATCCACGTCTAGGCAGGAGCATGAATAGCCCCTTCCTTCTTCTGCAGAAAAGAGAAAGTGAAAATCTTGGGGGAGCATGGCCAAAGAGCCCTATCCCCCACAGCCCCCCAAACTCTGCCTGCACCCCCAGCCCCCTTTTCCCTTTCCTGCGATCCCCCACCTTTTTCCTGCTCAGGTGTTCCTGAGCCAGGAAATGCGGGGATGGGAAAAAGCCCAGGGGTGTGTGGGGCAGAGAGCCAGAACCTCCCAGGACAAGCCTGGGGTGCCCCCCTGGCCATGAGCACCCTGTGGGGGCTGTGCTGGGCTCTGAGTCAGCCCAAAACCTGATGCATTCCATGAAGGAGCTGTGACCCCTGTGCCCACCCAGCCACTGCCCATCCTTGTGACACCCTTGGAACCCATCCATGATGCCACCATCCCCTTGGTCTCTCCTCCCTGGGAACCCCATCCCAGCACTCAAATTGCAGAATCCACCATTACCTTCATCCCATCCCATGGGGTGCTTCTTCCCTCAGAAACCTCATTCCCAAGGGTCCCATTTTTCCCATTGTACCCCGAACTCTGACACCTAATGCTCTGGATACGAATCCTTGGCTCCCTGCATCACCTCAGCCTCCAAATTCTTGCAACATCCTGTCCTCACCATGTCCCACCATCACCCCCATGTCCCACAGGGTCTCCACCCTGGCCACATCCTGTCTCCTCCCTGCCCCCACCAAGGGCCACCTACACATGAGGACGAGACGTCACCTCGCTTCCTGTCCCTTCATCCAAAGAGCCGCCAGCCAGGGGACAGGTGGCCCCAGCAGCGAGTGACAGCCAGTGCCCATGGCCGGGGACACCGGGATGGCCGGGAAGGTGGCGCTGCTCCTGTGGGGTGAGTGCCCCGGGCACGGGCCTGACACCCTGGGGATGGGCCCTGGTGAGGCAGAGAGCGGTGGGGAGGGGACACAGGGGGGCTGCAGGGTCCCCTGAGGTCCCCAAGGCCAACAGAGCCAGGGCATGGGCATGGAGCCCAGTGTGACCAGAGTCGTGGGGTGGCCATGGGGACAAAAACAGAGGGACAGGAACAGGGGAACTGAGATGTGGCAATGGGAACAGGGGGATAGAGATGTGGGGACAAGGATGTAGCAAAAGGAACCTTGGGTCTGGGACAGCTGTGGGGACAGGGACAGAGAGACAGGGATGCAGGTAAGAGACAAGGGCCACGTCCTATGCAGATGGGCCATGGGGACAGGTGCCATGGGAATGGGATCACGGGCACAGGGCCATGTGGATGTGGCCATGGGGACAGGTGCTGTAGGGCTGGGGGAGGTGACCTGTGCACACATGGGGTGTCCACAGTGTCCCCATGTCCTGCCTCAGCCCAGGGTGACCAAGGTGTTTTTGTCCTCAAAACCTCCTTGCTACACCAGTGTTCCCATGGGGACACTCTGGGGACAGCCACCACACCAGGACACCCCAGGTGCTGCTGCCCCTGCAGGGCCACCCCCACCCAGCCCTGTCCCTTCTCCCTTCCAGCCCAGACCCTCGGCCTTGCTGGTGAGTCCTCGGGGGATGCCATGTCCCTGCCCCGCTGTCCCCAGCCCCGTGGTGGCCCTGGCAGGCTGGTGTCCCCTGTCACCCGCAGATGCCCAGAGCACCCAGCTCCTGGTGGAGCCCCCCTGGACGCCGGCGGTGCTGTGGGATCGAGTGACACTGACCTGCCAGGGCTCGGAGACCGCTGGTGCCACCTCCTGGTACAAGGACAAGCAGTGCTGGGGGCAGGAGGGACCCGACAGTTTCTCTGTCACCGAGAGTGGCACCTATCAGTGTCAGAGACTTGGCAGTGGTCTTAGTCCCACCGTGATGGTGTCAAATGGTGAGGGGGGTCTGAAATGCTCAGGGTGACTCCCTGATAGGTCTGGGTGGGCTCCACTCCTTGGGTGGCCCCACACCCCTCGTGTGGCGGGAACCTGTCCCCTGCACACAGGGACATCTCTGCGCATTCCCAGTGCATTCCCAGTGCACCTTAGAGTGGTGGGACCCCTGTGGTGACAGTTGTTCGACGGGGCTGCCCCTGATGTCCCTGGGACCCTCCCAGGCAGTGGACACTGCACCCAGATGTCCCCAGTGCCCTGGGCACCCACTTTGGACCTGTCTCGGGCTCCTCAGTGTGACAAGACCCTCCTGTCCCCCAGACCCGCTCGTGCTGCAGGTGCCAGCACAGGCACTGCTGGAGGGGGACATGGTGACACTGCGCTGCCGGGGCTGGAAGAACAACCCTGTCACCTGGGTGCGATTTTACAAGAGCAAGATGGAGCTGGAGGCGTTCATCAAGCGCAGAGAGCTGTCCCTCTCCTCCCGGCGGCTACACAACAGTGGCCACTACTGCTGAGGGGGCTTGGTAGATTCAGGAATGTCACAGTCAGCACCAGTGACAGTGCACAGTGAGTGTGGGAGTCCAGGGTGTTCCCCTGGCTTGCCTGGATGCCTTGGTTTCCCCCTGGCAAGGGTCACAGAGGCCCTGGCATGGTGCCCAGGGGTCATGAGGACTGGACTTAAGTCCCTGGAAACATTTGCCAACATTGCAGGAAGACTTAGAAGTCACAAAATATCAGTAGAGTACAAAATAGATTGTAAGAAGGTAGAAAATAGAATTTTTAAAAATGTTTATATTAGGGGGTTTGAAGCCAAGTTGGAGGATTCTGGGCGTGATATGTCTTTTCTTTCTTCTTCATGCCATCCATGTTAAGTGCCAGGCTGGCATTACTGGATTGGTCTGGGACAGAGTTGGACAGTGTAATAAAGGTGTCATGTATTGGAAAGTAATTTTAAATATTAGGTACATAATTTATAGTTTAAAATATAAGTCCTGCCCCAAGGGCAGGGCAGTGTGCCTTGGATCTCTAGCTGAACAGACTGCTGTTAGTTAGAGAAACAATTTCTTAGATAAGAAACAACAAACAACCTTGGAAACCTCAGAAAATGGCCTCCTGAATCTTCTTCGGTGATCAGCTGGGAAAACCTGAACTTTAAACCAACTATATGTCCTGCTGTGGGGATCTCAGGCTCAGGAGACCCCTCAGACAGTGACAGGTGAGTACCCCCAAAGGTGGAACTCCAATATCCTGACACCTCCAAAGCCACTTCTCAGTGGACTCAGAGTCACAGTCTCCACCCCATCTCCTTCCCAGAGCTCTTCATGGTGCCGGTGCTGGAGGGTCCCCCCGAGCTCCCCGAGGGGTCCCCCCTCAATCTCAGCTGCCTCAGCACCCCCAGCCCCCTGCGGCCCCCAGCCCCCCTCCTGTACCGCTTCTACCGGGACGGGCAGTTGGTGGGGGGCCCGCAGGGGTCCCCGCAGCTCCTGGTGCCCGCCGTGGGGGTCTCCCACTCGGGGAATTACAGCTGCGAGGTGCGCTCCGAGGGGGGGGCCGTGCGGAAGAGCAGCGCCCGGCTCGGCGTCACGGTGCGCAGGGAGTGCGGGGATGGGCACGGGGAGCCCCCACAGCCCTCCCTGGCCTCTCATCTCCCCTGTACCACCACTGCCAGTGTTGGCCCAGTGATGGTGACAGCATGGCTGACAGCTCCGCATTGAACGTCACTGTCTTGGGTGAGCAGGACCCTTGGGCTGAGTGAGACCCCACCCAGAGCATCCCCAA
The DNA here is from genome assembly GCA_030060385.1 of Muscicapa striata striata. Lineage (NCBI taxonomy): Eukaryota > Metazoa > Chordata > Aves > Passeriformes > Muscicapidae > Muscicapa > Muscicapa striata. The sequence goes on from JAREIS010001201.1 coordinate 21,956, forward strand.
TTCCACACATTCCCATTCCACACCATCCCCCCACACCATCCCCATCCCCAGCCCAGCTCACAGCCCCCACCACTGGGTGTCACAGACCAGGGCAACTGGGACCGACTGGCCCCAGGTATCCCCATCCAGGACATCCAAGCCATGCATCCCTAACCCAGCTGTCACATCCCCCACTCCACATCAGGTGACATTCACCCTACTGATCATGACCCTTCCAGGGCACTGAGACCCTTGGCTCTGGGGTGATGCCCCCCTTGATGAGCCTCATGGCACTGTGGAAGGACAGGGAGACGTGCGGAAGATCTCGGGCTGTAACGGGCAGTTAGAAACCCATCCCCCTCTCCCTATCTGACCTCTGCTCTGTACCTGGACCACCCACCCAGACATGAGCTGCAGGAAATGACCACAGTACACCCTAATCTATATAAACCCTTGTGACCTTTCAATAAATGCCATTTTGCTGTCCACCAAATTGGTGTCCTGGAGCTAGTGGCCCGAGTGGCCCTGAGGTTGGGCTGCCGTGCTGGGTACTTGAACCAGGTCGCCCTGCAACAAGTGGTGCCGAAACCTCGGGATATTGCCCCGAGTTCGGGATTCACCTGGACGAGACCCAGCGGCTGCACAGCTGGCCTAGTGCAGCGGGGAAGACGTTCCCGGACCAGCGAGGAGCATGGAAGCTGTCGCGAAGGTCGTAAGTGAAGTCCACAGTCAGTGGAATATTGATTGCAAGCCTAAAGATTTTATCCTTGCTATGCAGAGGCTGGCGAAACTGGGCGCAATAGACAGTCCGGTGGATGTTTTACATCCAAGGATATGGGATAAATGTACACAAGTGCTGGCCGAGGAAACCATGTCCTCGGGCTCAGGGAAAACATTAAAAGCGTGGGGCAGAGTAGTCCAGGCTCTGCAGAAGGCGCGGACAGAGCAAGATGCCTGGAGAGCAGCGCGGACTTGTCTGTTAGCCGCGCCGCAGCTGGCAATCGGGGCCGCGACCCAAACCGGGGGAGGGGTTTGAACTGGCCGCGGGGGCGGACACGCGGGCTCCGGGATCCCCCCCTCGACCCCTGGAACCGGACTCACCGCTGTCGGAGGGGGGAGGAGAGCGCGCGCGGGGGTTTTGGCAGGGGCTGACAGAGGAGGCGCGGAACGCTGCTACAATATCAGAGTCCGATGCAGCCGATATTAAGGCACCCCGCCATATGAATTTGAAAATGGCGCGAGCCACGTGGTGAAGGGCAGAGCAAGGGCACAGAGGGCGGAGGCGGGGATGGCTCCGGCTCGCTGAACGGGCATGCGCGGGCGGCGGGGAGTAGGGCGTCCCGGAGACGGAGCTTAAAACTCATCAGAGAGCTCATATTACATGAGGCCCTTACAAGGCAAGAGCCTCCCCCAGCAGGAGGCGGGGAGAGCCCAGGGGGAGGGAAAGGCCCGACCCCTGCAAGACGAGCCGGCGGCGGAAAGTTCCCAGGATGGGAGCGGGGCCGGAGCGGAGCCGCCCCCCGGCACGGAGCGGCGACCCAAGCCCGGCGAGGCGGCGGCAGCGGAGGAGGAAGAAACGTGCCCTGCCTCGCCGCCGTTCTTCCTCCTCTACCCCGGCCATGGAAGCGGCACCGCAGCCGTGCCGCCCTGGCTGTGGAGACCCCGGCACCCTGCGGCAGGGCCGCGCTGCCCGTCCAGTAAAAGGAGGGGGGGGGCAGGAAGGAGATCGCAGCCAACCGTCGCTCTAGCCACAAAACACAGATGCAGGAATCTACCTTCTCCCTATCCAATTTACTTGCCAAACCAACCCTTCCCGATCCATTTTTAAATGTGTTAAATGCTATCTTTATATCGCTAAACCAATCCAACCCGAACCTCACAGAATCATGCTGGTTATGCTATGATGCACAACCCCCTTTTTACGAAGGTGTAGCCGTCGATCTCCCATTCACCTTTTCAAAGTCAGACAATCCACACCAATGCAGATGGGACACCCCAGGAGTGGCATTACCCTAAGTCAGGTTACGGGCCGAGGCAAATGCTTTGGCAATGCAACCTTGGCAAAGCAGATGGGCGCGTCTGCAGAGAATTCCTCAAACTAAAAGGGGAAGTTCCAGTGGGTGATCCCAGCTGCATCGGGAATGTGGGTGTGTCAACAATCCGGGAGGTAAGCCCATGTGTATCCCTTGACAAATTCGATCATTCTAACGACTTTTGTGTCCAAGTTCTAATCGTCCCCAGAATCCTGTATCGTGAGGACGAAGAAGTGTACCACCAGTTCGAGGAACCGGACCGGCTCCAAAAACGAGCAGTGGTAACGGGCATCACCATCGCGATGCTCCTTGGTCTAGGAGCTACCGGTGCTGCCACAGGCGTCTCGGCCCTCGCAACACAACATCAAGGACTGGCCCAACTGCAGATGACAGTCGACGAGGATTTGCACAGGATCGAGAAATCCATTTCCTCCTACAACTATCCCTTTCCTCACTCTCAGAGGTTGTCCTCCAAAACAGGCGAGGACTGGACCTTCTGTTCATGCAGCAAGGAGGCCTGTGTGCCGCCTTGAAAGAGGAATGCTGCTTTTATGTAAACCACTCCGAAGTTGTCAAAAACTCCATGGCCGAACTAAGATACCGACTAACTCTAAGAAAAATGGCCAGGGAAGCTCAACAGGGCTGGTTTGAGTCGTGGTTCAACCGGTCCCCATGGCTCACCACCCTAATCTCTACCCTGATAGGCCCACTCGCTATAATCTTACTAATACTAATCTTCGGGCCTTGCATAATAAACAAATTAGCTCAATTCGTTAAAAAACGCCTAGAATCAGTTAACGTTATGTTCGTCGAACGCCGACAATTACTCTAAGGCGTGCATGTTATTAACACATTTATAATTTTGTACTAACTTTACTAACCCTCGAAATTTTATAATATCTGCATTTTATAATTTTATACAATTTTACTAATCATGAGGGGGGGGGAAATGTGGAAGGATAGGGAGGCGAGCGGAAGATCTCGGGCTGTAACGGGCAGTTAGAAACCCATCCCCCTCTCCCTATCTGACCTCTGCTCTGTACCTGGACCACCCACCCGGACATGAGCCGCAGGAAATGACCACAGACCACCCTAATCTATATAAACCCTTGTGACCTTTCAATAAACGCCATTTTGCTGTCCACCAAATTGGTGTCCTGGAGCTAGTGGCCCGAGTGGCCCTGAGGTTGGGCTGCCGTGCTGGGTACTTGAACCAGGTCGCCCTGCAACATGGCACCCATCACATCCCACCCACACCATTCTGCACCCCACTAGTTGACGGCCATCCCCACCCTTGGACACAGCATCCCTCATCCCATCCTCACCTCACCCTCATCCCATCTTCATCCCCCACTCCTCATCCATCCCATGCCCTCATCCCACACCACATGATCACCCCTGGCACCATAGGGTCACTGTCCTCGGTGAAGGAGACTCCTGTCTCCAGGTGCCACCATGCAGACTCCCTCATCCCCCCACACCTCATGCCAGCCCCTCCCCCTGGCCTCAGCCCTGTCTGTGTCCCCGCAGTGCCTGTGGCCAATGCCACCATCACCCCCGGTCCCCCGGCACTCCAGGTGCGCCCAGGTGACCCCGTGACCCTGCGCTGCTCAGTGCAGGTGGGCTCAGCCCCTGTCACCTTCACCTGGCTGCACAATGGGCACAAGGTGGCCCGGGGTCCCCTCCTGGAGCTTGGGGCCATCGCTGTGGGACATTCGGGCACCTACCAGTGCGTGGTCACCAACCAGCTGGGACAGGACGGGCACCGCGTGTTCCGGGCACTCAGCCCAGAGCTGGCCCTGGAGGTGACACCACAGGGAACCACTGGACACCACTGGAACACAGGTGGGGTCACACAGGGTCACCAGGGTGTTCAGGACACCGAGGTTTCCAGTTGGCACCGATGTGTCCCCCACTGTCTCCAGCAGTGGCTGTGAATGGCAACCGGACCCTCCTGTACCTGCTCCTGATCCTGGCTTTCATCGGGGGCTGTCACTGGTGGCACCACCAGGGTGGGTGACAGTGGGAGGGGCATGGGGGTCCTGGAGTGTGGAGAAGTCTCCAGAGTGGGGACAGAGATTGGGCAGCACCCAGGGCCCCTGGGGGAAACTGAGCCCACAATGATCTTGGCTGGGGGTCCTGGGGGCGATTTTGGGGAGATTTTGGAGGGTCTTGGTCGAGCTCCATGGCAATCACTAGGTGCATTGTAAAGGAACATTGGGGTAGCACTGGGAGCTCCTGGAGAATTTGGGGAGTTCATGGAGGGCCTGTGCAAGCATGTTGAATGGCTCTTTTTGGGATCCTGAGGGTGTTTTGCAGGGTGTGAGCATGAGTTTGGGGACAGGGACAAGTCACCCATGGGAGTCACCCCCATCCAGTCCCCAGTCCTGGAGACACACTCAGTGCCACCTCCTTGCTACATTTCACAGGTGACCCATGTGGAGCTGCTGGGACCCCACAGGTGACAGTGGGACCCCAGTGACATCTACAATGACTCGCTGTGACGCTGGGGGCACTGGGGGCATTGGAGGTCCCTGCCCAAGGGCACCCCCCATGTGTCCTTACGCCTCCTGCTCCCGTGGGTGTCCACTGTAGCAATGTATTTGAACAGCTTATGCCACAGTGTGCTCCAGCCAAACCATTTTTAGGTATTCTTATCAAACACTCTGGAATTTGTCAAGGCTACTGAAATATAAGTTGTGCTAAACTGGGAAAGAGGAGGCTGAAAAACAGAATACCAAGATTCTAAGAACTAAGATAAAGAAGGGTCTAGAAGCACTGGACTGTAAACAATTATATTTCCTGAGAGGTGCGAGCAGAGCATGTGGGCATGACAGAGGCACCAATCAAGTACTGTGTGATCCCATGGATGGCAGTTTTAGAATGTATAAGTTGAGTATAATGTAAACAATAAAGTGGCTTCTGTTTAATCACACTGGTTAGTTGTTCAGAAGTGCTGAGTTCCTGCATGTTGGTGACTCCACGGTGATTAACACCGTGATAATGAAGCAGAGCATCGGACCCTCTGGGCTCTGCAGGGCTCTGCCGAGTGAAAAGGCGGGAGGCGCGGTCGGAGAGCGCCGCTGCAGGACCGCGCTGGGGGAGTCGGAGGGCGGCTCCAAGGAGTACGGGAGAAAGAAGGGTCCCGGGAGAAAGGCTCCAGAAAAATATGTACACTGCAGTGGGGACACTGGGAAAAGGTGAGCAGCTAGGGCTGGAAGGATGGGAAAGGCAGTGTCAAAAGAAGAACAGGCCATGCTGGATGTCCTCCAGCTTACTCTCTCTAAGAGAGCAGTTAAGTATGACCCAGAGCTCTTAAAAAGACTCTTGTGATAGGGTCAGGAGCAAGGATTTTCTGCCATCCTCAGGAGTTTTTTCAACACCTTCTAGTGGGAAAGGGTGGGAATAACTCTCTGGCATGCCGTAAGTGATGGTGTGTTGGGTTGATGTGGCCAGAAATGTATATTTTATCATCATCTGTTAAAACTGGATGGGGAAGTGATTCCTTATCTCTGTGGTACACATTATCTGCTAATGGGCCATGTTTAAGACAAGATGGGTCAACCACCTTTATCTTTTCCACAACCCATTCTCCCTCCAGGAAGATATCATCTGCTGCTGGCCCATTCAGTCCCACTGTAAGACTGATAAAATTACATCATCCCATTGAGAGATGCTCCAGCCAGGGGGAGGAGCCAAGCCTTTCTTAACTAGATAAAAACAGAGCTGTTGGACAGCAAGTTATCCTTCTTTCCACTGGATTCTAGAGGAGAAGCCGGACCTTTCTACATCATTCCTGGACTTTTGGAGGAAGGCTGCACCCTTCTACAGGAGCAATGCTTCAGCTGAACCACACCTGCCACTGCAGGGGGACTGTAGCCACCATTTGATTGGACTGCTACCAACACCCTGACTGACGGGGTGTCCGGTTGCATCCTGACTCTGTCAGGGTTGGAATTGTTTTTTGTGTTACTGTATTTCTATTTTATTTTCTCAGTTAAAACTGTTATTCCTAATTCCCATATCTTTGCCTGAGAGCCCCTTAATTTCAAATTTATAATAATTTGGAGGGAGGAGGTTTACATTCTCCATTTCAAAGAGAAGCTTCTGCCTTTATTGACACATAACTGTCCTTAAAACTAGGACATGGTTGCAAATCCCAGTTGGATGCCCAGTCTGAGCGAGTAATGATGGTGACATCTGCTCCGGTGTCCATTATCCCTGGTCTGAGGATTCTTTCACCTTTGCAGAGAATGCTGCATTTAATGACAGGTTTCTTTGAGCCCATGATCTGCACCCACATTATGACAGGGTTGAGGGACATCCGTTTGTTGTAATTTTTCCGGAGCAAGAAGGCCTGTGCAATTGGTGTGTCCTGCAAAAGGAAAAAAGGCGTGTCTGTGCAGCAAAGCTGGACAGAGATTTCCTGTCCAGATTGTACAGTTTGTATCTCTGTCAAAATAGAAATTTGTTTTGGGCTGTGGAAAGTGTCACCAAGTATTAAAATATCCCAAAGACCACCTGGCGGTCCTCTTTTGCCTGTGGGAACACAGTAGAAATTGCCATCTGTAAGGTTCAAAGACAAAGAGGTTACCAGTCGGCTCATGTGTTGGGGGTTGGGGTTTTGTTCCTTTAATGTATGAGTTTGGAGAATTTTTTTCCCATTTTAATGCTAACAAATCCCGCCGGCTGTGCCCAGGGTTTTGTGATGGCCCTGGATGGGCGGGTGGGTGGGACCGGAGCTGCTCAGAGGACCACGGGGGCTTCCTGGCAGGGCTACCCAGAGGAGCATGTGGGCTTGTGGAGGGGCACTGCTGTTTCCGGCGAGAGAGGAGAGAAGAGGCACCCCCTTGGCCGCACCGCACGTGGCAGAGAGGCAGACAGCCAGACCCTGCTGCCATCAGCTGTCCTGCTACCTCGGAGGCACTGCTGACCACCAAAGACCAAACGCCTCTTGCCTTTTGGGAATACAGCTGATTTCTGGACACTACAGTGAGTGGGGAGCTGGCTCCCACCTGAGCCTGCCCAGCTCCAGCTGCTCCCCTCCACTTCCCTCGCTCCCGCCTGCGCTGCGGCACGTGTTACATCCCCGGGAACGGACACAGCCGGAGTGTGTCCATGTCTAAAGAAAGGACTAGAACTGGGTTATTTTCTTCTGTTCTTTTTGTCGGTAATTTTAAGAACTGTTGTTGTTTCCTACTTGTGCTGTTAGTTAGAGTAGTAAAGAGCTGTTACTTCTACCCCCTTATCTCTGCCTTGAGTCCTTGATTTGAAACAATTATAACACTTGGAGGGGGTGAAATTGATTTCTCTATTTCAAAGGGAAATTTCTGCCTTTTATTGGCAGAACCCTGTCCTAAAACCAGGACAGATTTTGGCGCCCAACGTGGGGCTGAGGGCATTAAAAGGCGAGTTAAGAGAGAAGTAGCAGCTCTTAAGCGGCAACATGTTGTCTAGTTTAATCTGGTTTGGGCTCCACGTGGTCACAGATATTTCTCTCCCATTTGCAAGCCCTTATTTGAATATGGGTCCCCTCACCAAATTTATTGTAGCTATGATCCGATTTGTGTGGTGGATTGATTATGTCAGGAATTCATGGTTTTTAATTTTTTTCTGGAAATTTGCCACATGGATCCAGAGCTATCATACTCTAACTGCGTGTTTCTAGGATTATTTCAACAATGGTACTTACTGTGAGGCAATGAATGCAAGGGAAATTTTCTCCCAACCCGTCACCCAGTTTTTTGAGGCTACCCCACCAGTTTTCAAGGATTTCAGATATGCTTTAATTGCTTGTGTTATTATTCAGTGGCTGGTGTTGCTGATGGGCTTATTTTACTTAGCATTCAGAAACAAGGGAATACTGGCTTGGATAACAACCCTGAAACATGCTGCCCCAGAGCCTGATCCTGTCCCAGGGAATAGGGATGTGGCCCCAGAGCCTGCCCCTGTCCCAGAGACTAGGGATGCTGCCCCAGAGCCTGCCCCTGTCCCAGAGACTAGAGATGCTGCCCCAGAGCCTGGTGTTGCCCCACAGCCCACTGCAGAAATGAACCAGCCAGAGTGGGTGGGGGTTCTAGTGAAGGAGATACGGGACATGCGCCAGGTGTTGAAGGAGCACCTTTCCCCAGCTAGTGAGAAACCGTCCCCCTGCCCTAAAGAGGGAGAGTCTGATGGTGCTGCAGTGGAACCCGTAGATGTTACATCTGTCCAGGTTCCAGCTGGATCACAGGGGCAGCCACAGCCAGCAGCAGTTGCCCCTGTGGAAACTAGGAAATCTAAGATTAAAACAAGGCACCTAGATAATGGGGATCAGCCAGGAGGGTCCTCACAACCAACAAGGGAGCCAGAGGTTGAGATTGTCACCAAGTCCCTCTCATATGACAGTCTCTGTAACCTGCGAAAAGACATTGTGCGACGGGGCCGTGAGCCTTTTACAACCTGGTTACTTCGTGTCTGGGACCTTATGGGAAGAGGTGTACAACTGGATGGAACTAAGGCCAGGAATTTGGGATCCTTGTCCCAGGACTCAGGTGTGGACCAGACATTCGTAAGGGAGCAAGGCCTCCTTTCCCTTTGGGAACGGCTTCTAATGAGTGTGAGAGAGAAGTTTATCCACAAAGAGAGAATGCAGGAGCACCACCATAGAATGCGCTGGAAGACCATTGATGAAGGGATCCAGCAGCTGAGGGAGGTGGCAGTATTAGAGGTACTCTTTGGGATGGATGGACAGCATGACAATGACCCTGACAAGGTCAGGTGCACAGGGCAGATGTTGTGGGATCTGGCAACCCTGGGGCCATCTGAATTTACTACCTACATTGCCCTGATTAAGGCTGATGACCACCGAGAGACAGTGGGTTCTGTTGCCAGCAAGCTCAGAAATTTTGACAGTATGATGAATGGCCCAATGCAGGCCAAGGTCTCTGCTGTGGCCAGGGACCTCCAAGAGGTCCAAGAGGAGATGAAGGGGATGAGAGGGTTGAGAGGTGAGGTGAGGGAGATGAGGGAGGAGATAAGGAAGATCAGTGCAGCACCAGTACGAGTCACAGGCCCCAAATCTCACACCCAGCACCCTCCAGCTAGGGACAGAGGATACTCCTCACGAACTGACCTGTGGTTCTTCCTGCGAGACCATGGGGAAGACATGGAAAAATGGGATGGGAAACCCACTTCTGTCCTGGCAGCACGGGTGCGTCAGCTCAGGGAGGGAAGTGCCAACCGAGGGAACCGCGCTAAAATGAAGGTAGCCTCGACCTCCCACAACCAAGGTGCAGGGTACTACAGAAGGGAGGATGATCTGTCAGATCCCCTGGAAGGGACCTCCACTATGTATGCCCAGGAAGGAAATAATAACCAGGGCTAGAGGGGCCCTGCCTCTAGCCAGGGAGAGGCATGGGATAACAGGATCTACTGGGTAGTGTGGGTGCGATGGCCTGGCACATCAAAGCCACAGAAACATAGAGGGTTAGTTGATACTGGTTCAGAATGCACCCTGATACCATCAGAACATGTGGGGAAGGTACCTGTTTCCATTGTTGGGGTGACAGGGGGATCACAGGAATTTACTTTGCTAGAAGCTGAGATTAGCTTGACAGGAAAGGGGTGGCAGAAACATCCGATTGTAACTGGCCCAGGGGCACCGTGCATTCTAGGCATAGACTTCCTCAGAAATGGCTACTACAAAGATCCAAAGGGACTCAGGTGGGCTTTTGAAATAGCTGCTGTAGAGGCAGAGAGTATTAAGCAGTTGAACACCTTGCCTGGACTGTCAGAAAATCCATCTGCAGTGGGACTCCTGAAAGTGACAGAGCAACAGGTACCAATTGCCACCATGACAGTGCACCGCCGGCAGTACCGGACAA